>JAOWMA010000093.1:0-139116 GCA_025962755.1 Colletotrichum tropicicola
AGGGATTATAGAACATAATACTCCTATTAATAAAAAAAATAAAATAAATATCCTTAAGAATTTTTAAAAGAGAAATAATAATACTATTTAAATAAAAGGTTTACCTATAAAGGTAATAGTACTAATAATTATTATATAGTAAATATATATAGGATAAATTTATAAATACCTTTAAGTGTTAATTTTTTTTAGTTTAGGTATATTTAGTAATATTATTATTATTGTTCTTATTAAGTTTAGAAACCCCTTACTTAGGTAGTGAGATAACGACTTCTACGTTTCGTAGCAATATGGCTGGGATACCCTTGCTACGTGACACCACGGGCACCTAACGGCAGTCAGATATGTATCGCAGCCTTCTTCTCTATCTCAAATGAGTACCTCGAGTCAACCAAAAATGCCAGAATAAGCTCTACTGGCAATTCTGGTCGTCTTTTTAGACCATAACTTGCCTTGGCTTTTGTCGGCAACTTTGGACATTTTGGGGTCCGACTCAGAACGAACATTGTTTGGTTAATCATCACAGGAGGAAAGAAGAAAAAAAGAAGCGATATGTCCATCTCAACTTATATTCCATTATGAGCCAGCACGATCCATTGCATCTGGGACCCAACCAAACCAGGGGATTTGTATGTCCACCGCTACTCGATATTCCGGTGGTACCGCAACCCTAAGCTGGCAGACAGAACGAATTGTTGCCTGGACAGTACAATCACCATACATAGACATAGTCACTTTCACTTCTAACCCCTGCTTATACAGGACTTGTTTGTAAATAAATAGGATAGATAGTATACAGTAGGCGCCCTTTGCCCCAGACGGGGACGGCACGGCGTAAAACAATACAACAACAACAACAACAACAACAACAACAACAACAACAACAACAACAACAACAACAACAACAACAACAACAACAACAACAGAACGAATTGTTGTTGTTGTTTTTTATTGTGGAGGTTTAAGGGATGAGAGACCTTGTTTCGCTGAACACCTGTCCCCGCTGCATTTGCTTGCTCGTTTCAGTCAATAAATAAAGTGGGCTTTGGGCTATGTCGAATAGCTGCGATGTCTACTATGGAGGGAACTTTGGCGATGCTATTTCATCATCTTGACAATAAAACCATTTAGTTGAAGTCGGTAAATTAGCCAAATTCAGTGAATGATGGGAGTTATTAAGGCGCAGCAGAACGGGGTGCATTGCCATTCGCAGCGGCACCCCTCGACGCTGTCTGCCTCATGCAGGGGGTCCATGTTTGCTAATCAATGCCCGGTACGGCTGCGGTGGTCTGCGGCACAGCACGCTCTAGTCGCCCAGAAAAACTGCCTGTATCGGTCAGCCCAACCAACTACTAACGGTCTTCGCCACTCATTGGCAGTCTGCTACACATGCCCAGTGGATTGAAGGCGATGTCATAGGATTCAATGATGTCCGCCAAGAAATGATGAACTAGCAGGCGTGCTCAACTGAGGGGGTGATCCTGTTGATGGTACCCAATTTCTTGGGGATAAATCTCCGAAAGACCCATAGTGTCAGACCTTCATTTTCTTTGCGCTTCACTCACCTCAGACTTTCTGAGCTCATTGCTTAGATTCGGCTTATCCTTGAAAAAACAAGCATCAATCCTAACCTGCTGTCACTCCCTGCATCATGCCCGCCATCCAGCTATCGCAAGCGGCCCGCGACGCTGTTCTCCACTTTCTCACAACGCGGCAACAGCCCAGCCCCAAAGAAGTGGTTGACGACTACATGGACAAATACGTCAACGGTAACAGCGGCAGTTCCGCCGCTAGTAGCAGCCGCAGCACCATGGAACAAGAATACGAAACCGGCAAGAAGACAGCCCAGGCCATCGGCGGCGGCATCATCGCCATCATTGTTGTTGTCGTCGTCCTCTTCATCTCCTCGCTCGTCGCCGGCTGCTGTATCTACAGCAAGCGGAAGGATAGGCAACACCAACATGAGCTGGAGATGAGGAAGTACATGGGCGAGAATCGAAACAGCGCAGGAACCAACAACGCAACTACGACAAATACCAACACCAATAACACGTCGTCAGGATACGGTCAGGGAACTTACCCCAGTTACGGCTACGCCTACAACAACGATCACGGATATGGTTACAGCAGGGGCTACGACAAGACGGACGGGAACCTAGGGCACACAGGAACGGCAGAAACACCCCCAGCATATACGCCAAGCAATAATGGTCCCGGGCCTACGTCGCATGAAGCAAATCATGTTTAGTCGGAAATGAGAGGTCGGAGATAGGACGGTGAATGTCTTGGTCGTTTTTAAAACAGTCCGAAGTATTTGATACCCTTACCCTTTCATGTGTAGAAAATGTTCAAGATTTTACGACATACCAACACCAATTTTGCTTTTCATCCACTTTCGCACTGCGAAACTCTGTTAATCATTTACGCATTATGCTTATCTGGTCACATAGTGATCAAGTTTTCTGGCATTATTTTTGGTTCTTCCTTTTCAAACTGTCAACCAGCTTACGTTCCCGAAGTGCGAAGAGTGAGATAGTTTCCTCTTGTCACTGTTGTATGTTCACGGAAACTGTGTAGGTCCCGGCAACTGAGATTGCATTTTGCTATAGCGAAGTACAAAACCGACTTTTCAATCTGCTTTTTAAATTTTCCGTAATTTTCCGTTACACCGCCCACTCTCATGGCCCAACGAGGAGAAAGGCGGAAAATAGCAGCGACACAACTTTTGTAGGCTCAGAAAGAATGAACCCGCGTGACTCCGCAGGAGAAAGCAGATGAAAAACAACGGCAATTAGACAAACCATATCCCAACCCGCAGTTGCCTTCAGCGAACCACCATCCCCCGACAACCCCTTGCGAAATAAGTGACCGGTCACTTATTTCGCAACACTTACTTGGAGACACCGATGTGCGAGAAGCACTTCTTGAAGGAGTCGGCCTCGAGGGCGAAGAGACCGCCGTGGTCGAGGAGGGTGGCGGGGTTCCAGATCTCCGGGTCGAGGCGGCCGAGGAGACCAGTGTAGCTGGTGAGACCCTGGGGCTCGGTGACACCCCACGGGTTGCGGAGAACGATGTACTGCTTGTCACCAAGGACGCAGTAGCCGAGGACGGAGTAGGCGTGGTTGGCAACAATGTTGGCACCGTGGAACTCGCGGCCGGTGGCGTAGGTGAAGGCTGTCATGGGGTTGATGGTCTTGTTGTTGACGCTGTTGGCGCGGACCAGACCCAGGAGAGTGTGGGCGGAGTGGTTCTCGCACTGGTAGTAGTGGGGAGTGCGGCCGTTGATCTGGGCCATAGCCTTGATGGGGTCACCGCAGTGAGTCTGGGTGATATCGGGCTGCTCAGAGTTGGATCCGGTGATCCACTTGGCGAAGGCCTTCTCGTAGAGCGAGGGCCAGATGTCGGCACCGTCGCTGGAGCGGCAATAGAGGGGCTCGTTGTCGGAGTTGTTGATAGGGATTTCGTAGTTCACATCAACGGTCTCAGTGCGGTTGTTCTGCTTGCCGCCCTTGTCGTGGAACTTGACGGAAAGGAAGCGCTTCTTCTCGTTGCCGTGGGTATGGACGCGAGTGGCGCGGTTGATGGCACAGGGGTCGGCCCAGAAGACGGAGAACAGGGCAGCGACGAACCAAGAGTTGCTGGAGCAGCCCTGAGTGGGGTCGTCGAAGTTGCGGACGGTCTCGCGGCGGTCACCGATGCGGAACATGGTGATGTCGGAGATGAGACGCTTGTTGACCTGCTGGAAGAAGTAGTCGTACATGTCGCGCCACGAGGCGTTGGGTGGCTGCCAGCGGCCCTTCTGCATTCTGAAGGGGGTGACCAGCTCGTTGATGGACATGGTGACCTCGCGGTTGGAGACGGTCTTGCCGAGCTCATGAGCGTGGAGAACCAGGCGGAGCTTGCCGTTCTGCATGCGGGCAACCTTGACCTTGGCATCCTTGATGTCCTTGAGGCCAACCTTCTCGAGGTCGTCCAGGCGGCGAACGCCAGAGAAGTCGGGGGTCATGAGATCACGCTCGTTGAGGATCTTCATATCCTTCTCATCGTACATCTCGGCCTTACGCTCCTTCTCGTTGAGCCTCATGCCAGCGAAGAGGACGGAGCGGTGGCGCATATCGAAGAGCTCATCGTAATCGGTCTGAAGGACGTTCTGGAGGATCTGGGCCGCGGCCATGGAGTTGCGGTCGATCTTGCGGCCGATGAGAGCCTCAGCGAGAGCGTACGGGTTGACGGCACCGACGCAGGGATTCTTGGGGGGAGAGTCGGGGCGGGGACCCTCCTTGCTGAAGTCGTGGTCCTTGCTCATCTCGACGAGATCCTCGTACTCGTCAAGAGTGCTCTGGGAGGAAGAGCCGGGCTGGCTGTCGATCTTGTGGCCAAGGATGGCCTCGACGAGGGCGAGGACGTTAGAGTCTCTCTCGGTGTTGCGGATGTCGCCCATTTTGAAGTTAAAAGTTAAGTAGAGTATGTTGTAATAAGTTGAAAGGATGTTGTGATAATTGCTTTTGATGATAACCTGAAGACTTGAGCTGAAATCCTGCTGAATCTCAGAGACAAGACCCGGAAGAGGAGGATCTCCCGTTGGGTCTTTATACCTTTCTTTGAGCGATCTCTCAAATCACACTTTTCCCTTTTGCTCCTCAAACTTCGGCCCTGCAAGGTGAATCATGAATGCGTAAACCCCAACTCAAACAGACTGCAAATGTTATGCGTCTTTCCATGTCATTATCGGTGCGAAGGTTTCGCATCGTATGCTGCGGAGAAAGAGAACGAGGTGATGCTCGGAAAAGAGACGCCGAGAGTTTCCAGCGTCGGACTCCTAACTGCTGCTGCCGCTGGTATTGCTGGGGCACAAACACGTCTGTGGAGATGCTTCGTCGTCGTATTCTCGTCTCACGCAACATCGACGAACCATTGGTCTGAGTGTCGGGTCGTGTTTGCCAATGGGACGTTGCAATCCGACCTCACTCGTGATTTCACATGCGAAGCAACCCGAAGCTTGGCTGCCGTCAGCAAACATCTCCACAGATGCTGAAGCAGACTTGGCGCTAGATGAAGTCAAAGGCTTACGAGAATTTGTGCCTAACCCGTCCGTGAGGGGGTGTGTCTGAGGATTTCCCCCTTCAGCACGACCTAGACCGCCTTACGATGGGGGTAGGTTTCGATGAAACCCAGAGGAGGAGACGATCTAGGGAAGATGCTTGGATGCAGCTTCCCCGCGTCTGTACGTGAGAATGCAGAGCTACGTGAGCAGAGAGGACGGACGTGGAGCTATGATGAGGCTGAGATGCAGTCCCAACAAACTCAACTCTGCAGCTTCAAAGGCTGATTTGCAATGCAGGGATCTTTCGGCGGCGGCAACATCGGAAGAAGCATGGGGAGCTGGTCCGGTTTGAGGTGACAACCGAGCTAGCCTCAAAACGTCAGCCGAGTGTCAGGTCTATGACAACGAAGTTGCGGTGCCACCGATGCAACCGATGAAAAGCAAACTTCGCGCCCACGTGGCAGCGAGGGCCTTCGTGGCGTCAAGCTCTGTCTCTTCCCCCTTTCCCCGCCATGTTACACACACAAACATATCAAAAAAGAAACACTGAGCCGTTGCTGTTTGACTTTCATCTCCGCCAAACCCCTCATCTTCCCGCATTGAATCTCCAACTCCCCATTGGGTTTGCTCCTGCTTCACGTCTAACGTAGCAAACGCAACTCGAGGGTTACGGCACATATTCCGCTCCTGAGCTTCAATTAAGTTTCTCACTGCTGCTTATGGAATGCTCAAACAACCGATGCTAAGCGGGAAACACTGAACGACACCGAGAACGCTTTGTTTCTGTCTCTTGCCCGCACTTCGCCATGCAGAGCAGGGCTTTCAAGGTTGCTCTGAAGGTTGCGGGGTACTGACAGGGCGCGCGGGGTGCGTGAAGTCTAAGATGGCGAGGCTATGCGCGGCATTGTGATACTCTCATGATGATGTTTAAGATACGTGCCGTCTTAAGCCAAGATGCGGGCCCAGAAGCCCAGATTGGGGTAGCCGATGATGACGGCGGCGGCCGCCTTTCCCCGCAATTGGACGCCGAGCAGCCCATCCTCCTCTCAATCTTCGGGGCGGTAGTTCTTTCAATGTCCGACGTAAGGCGCCGATACGGCTTAAGGGCCGCTGACGAGTTCATCTTGCTAGGTTCCTTGGGGGGACAAGCGCACGAACGGGAGGCCGACCCCGAGCGCCTCGTGTGAGCGGAGGCAGAGTGCACTGCGTGGCTCGTAAAAATGGAAATTTTGTGCACGCATTGAATGGCCGTTCGCCGAAGGATCGGTGGGAAGTGCTGCACGGTTTAGAAAGAGGTCCAAGTCAAAGAGCCTCCTCTCCCCGCTATGGGAGACAAGACGGTGTCTCAGAGAGGCTGTCGGGCCGCGCGGGGAGAGCGGCCCGAGCCCGATGGGGCGGACCCCGCCCGGCCTGAAGTGGAGATTAGGGCGGGGCCTAATTGCCGCCCAACCGGCCGGTGCCAACCGAGAGCCGCATTGGAGGAGTCCATGTTTAAAGGCATATGTCTTTGTTCTGGTCGAAAAATTAATTATCCGGACTCGAACATGGAAGCTGTTTTGAATCAAAACTCGTAATCACCCAAGCTGAAACAATGTCCAAGCAGCAGAAGTGCTTGGCTTCAGCCGCAGAGCCTTGCCTTTCTTTCTGGAAACAAGTCGCGAAAGCGAGGATGCAACTCAGCTCAGGAGCTTTGATAGTCAGATCGCAATCGTGAGCTTTGGGCCTGATTGTGCTTTGGCGAACCATAGGCTCGGGTCGGCTCTCGGGGAACTCTACGGACCGCTCGCCGATTTCCCTGCTCGTGGGTCACGGTTCATAGGAACAGGTTCTGCTTGTTCTCATGACAGATTTCATAACACCTCCTCACTGGACTCAAGCGAGCTACGAGAACGTCTCTTTCCAACAAAAACTTGTCTTCCTCGCAAAGCTGTCTCCGCATATTCATCTGTTTACGAAATCTGCCGTATCATACTGAAGTGGCCCTGAGTTTGTGATGCCGGTGGCCGAAAGTAGGAAGCTCTGTGGCTTGAACCTCGATTTTAACACACAAAATTACATTTTTCTTCTTTTCCTGGCCAAACATACATCATATATCCCTCTCAAATACCCTCCTCGCGACGTTCAGGTCGACCTGGGCCCAGTAATGCTAATGTTAACTTGAAAACCTCGGCTCATGGTATTGAACCAGATTGCCTGGAATACACAGCTCTCACCTTTATTTTCATCGAACTTTTGAATCTTGACTCACTTCTAGCCATGGCTTTCTTCGAATCTAAGCTCGCCGAGCGGCAAAGTAAGCAAGACTCTTATCAAACGCAAGAACGTTTCCATCGACCCTCCTTCTTCTGGCAGTATTGCACATACAAGAGTAATAACCTCGGAAATTTAGATAAATGAACATCAGCTTACGATCTTCTTACCACAACAAAGCAGTCAGGTTCTCTAATATCTGGCAAATTTGCCGATTGAGCCCGGTTTGATGTCTCATTTACGTGGTGAACAAAAGCAAAACTCACGGCATCATCTCAACGATGTTTTCCACCGAAGATGTTGGACTTTTCCACGTCGGCCACTATCGCATTCAAAAATTCATCCTCTACGTCGCATTGAAATGCTAAATGTCCATGGCATCGGCGTAAGTAGCTCTCACCCCAGCGCCAAAATGGATATGTTGCAAGAGAACGCAGCATTCCACGGCCATTATCCATGCCCGGGTGCCTCGATGGCTCTACCTCTTGTGTGAGGTCGCTCTCAACTGGCTTAGTTTGGGGCTCGAATCCGTAGTTCTGTTATCTCAAAATGATGAGTATCTGTCGCTGCCTTTAAACTCCTAGTGGAAGAATCACCAGCCCATTTGAAGATCTCAACCGGGTCTCATGTGCCAAAGTCTCACAGTCATCTCCAAAACAACCACGTTGTTTCCATGCCGGAGAAGGATCGATAGCTCCCGGAATGAACTAACCACCGCCTGTCTGTCGATACACAAGCGTACAGGCCCCACCAGTTCACAAGACATCTCCATCAGCCATCGTCCTTGTGGACGCAAACGCTGGCCTTGGTGACGGATACAGAAATAGTTAACTAGCGGCAGTAGTTACTCAAGAGGGACGAAAGAGAGCCATAGAGAAGGAATGGCATGAAAACATGAAAATTAGAAGCAAGGCATCGTCCCAAAATCAACAGGCAGTGTCTGCTCTCGTAGCTGTATTATAACACAAGGGACTAGGTTTGCCCGAGGGATCCAATAGTTCTCCGCGTTTCCTTTCTAGTAAGTATCAGTCCGCGGCTAGCTGGTCAGGAGTGAGTGACGGTCCGGATTCAGACCACTCTCTTAGTACATCCATAAAAAGACGTCTACCCTCCAACGCCGTGTACTGACGCCGTGTCTCTTCTAAATACAACTCCTATGCGGCCCTGCACCTTGAGATCTACTTATCTGGAAGTTACGTCTACGACTCGTTCTTCTTTGGCACTGGCTCAAGTCTTTGGTCCTGTCTGGGTTGCAGTCAACGTTCACCTTCTGGTCTGTTATGTGTGACTGTATAGATCTAGAGGGAAAAGATTACTACACTGATGATTGGCTGCAGCGGGATTGCGAAACATCATACAATGTCATCGCCTGAAATTTGTTCCTTCATAGCGCCTTCAGAGGTTATGTATGGCAGTTGACGCAAAGAACCGGTTGTCCCGTCTTTCTTCTTCTTTTTTAACATACAGAAAAAAAGGAGACGATATTCATTAAAGTGCAACAGGGTTGCCATAAACGGCCAGAATTATAAATTCATCTCCGATTACATCTTACTAGGTCAATTAGTAAAGGAATTGTTAATCTTTGCCATCTCAGAGAAATCGCGAGGAGGAATGAAATCTGCATTGCAACAATAATTGAAACACAGGCAATCAAAAAACAGAGGGGCCTTGGCCTTCTCTCATACACAGATAAAACCAAGTACCAGGCCTGCTCAAAATCAAAAACAGAATGACAATGACCACATGTCCCAAAACCTCTCCCTCGAACCACAACCCCAATCACGACAACAGCTACACACCTCCCAGATAAGCGACCAACCCAGACCCGGACAAACGTCACCGGCGCCCCACAATCCCCGCGATCACTCAGCACCCCTGCCTAACTAAGGTGACTCAATATCCAATCAAATACCTCCATCCCAAAGCGGTGAACGCCACAGACCCGCAGGACGGACCCACATGACGCGGCAGAATCCCCAGACGCAGCTCCGCCACGAAACCTCCAAGCTCCCGAACCGTCGTCCCTCCCTCCCTTCGTCCATCACTCAATCAATCGCTCAACCACCGCGATCGTCCCCTCAACCACCACCATCAACCCTCACGCCTCAGAACATCCTCCTTAAAAACAAGATCCAACCCTCCCAAAAACAATGGCGCCCTCCCTCCGCGCCCTCCTAACCCGCCTCACCTCCATCCTCCCCCAATCGCCCCTCACCAGCAGCGGCGCCCACACGACGACGACATCAACGACGACGACGACAATCGTCCCCTACGAACCCCTCTCCGCCGCCCCCTCGTGCCCCATCGACGGCCCCCTGAGCTGCCACAACGCCACGGGCCCCGTCGAGGACGCCTGCTGCTTCGTCTACCCCTCGGGCCGCATCCTGCTGACGCAGTTCTGGGACGACACGGTGCACGCCGGCGGGTCGGAGGAGGATTGGACCGTCCACGGGCTTTGGTATGTTTTTTGTCGCTCACCAGTTGAAAGGAGGGCATCGGTGGAAATGTGGAAGCGCGGGTCTTTTGAATACGGACCCTGACTTCTGCTGCACCCCTCGACATTGGACGGAAGCACTGACTACGCCGACCACAGGCCTGATTTATGCGATGGGAGCTACAAGGCGTACTGCGGCATGACGCCGCACTTCAACAACATCACGGATATCCTGAAGCACTACGGCCAGGACGACCTGCTGGCGTCGATGGAGAGATACTGGGTCGCGGCATAGTACGTCCCTCCCCTCTGCCGGCCATCCGTCCTGCAAATGTGTGCTAACCAACGCAGCGGCACGAACAACCACCTCTGGGCCCACGAGTACAACAAGCACGCGAGCTGCATCAACACACTGACCAATACGTGCTACGGCGACGGCTACTCCGCGGGCGTCGAGGTCGTCGACTACTTCACCCGCGCCTTCAGCCTCTTCCGGCAGCTCGACACCTTCACGGCGCTCGAGCGCGCGGGCATCGTCCCCTCGCGCGAGAAGCGGTACCCGCTCGCCGAGGTCCGCAAGACGCTCGAGAGGCTGAGTGGCGGGCGCGTCGTCCTGCGGTGCTCCGGGCGCCGCCACGACGTGCTGCACGAGGCGTGGTACAGCTACTTTTTGAAGGGCAGCTTGCAGACGGGCCAGTTCGTGCCTGCGGGCGGACTTGGGGACCACGGGGATGCGAACAACTGCGCGGCGGAGGTGAGGTATCCGCCCAAGAGGTGCAAGGGCAACTGCCCGAATGCGGAGCTGTAAGATGTTGGTATCTTGGGGGTTTGATTTGGCACAATTCACGGGTATGACTGCGGAAATGTAGGTTGGATATTCAGGCGTTGCAGTGTATGCGGCGTTAGGACAGGCTTCGAAATTTCTTGGCTTCCTCCTGTCCGGTACAGCAGAGCTCGCCGGCAGATGAGCTGTAACAATAATATTGTATGAACCGGACCTACGGCATATTCGGTGCTGATCCAAACGGGTTTCTGACGTATCCTGGACATGGCGGCAACTGATCTGGTGTTTCAGACCTTGGCTGCGGTGGTGATTGCCGGTGCCGAGGGGGATTCTCGGGTATCTAAACGCCGATTCAGGGCTGCAATTGCCGACGACGTCGACCGTCTCATGAAACGGGGTAGCCAGGGATGAGATGAAAGTCTAACCGCGCGGTCGGATGGGATGGTCGAGTCTCGAGAACGAGTCCAGAACCTCTGGAATGAAGTGAGTGCCGGCGTCTTCCGCGAGGATTGGAAACGGGGTTTGAACAAGCCACGGGCTGCCACGTTCCAAACCTCTTCGAGATGTGTTTGCGAAGAATGTCTGCCGCGCTACACATGTCGAGACGGCAAGCAAGCCTGACGGGTTTGCGAATCCTGGAGGAAGGGGTTGGCAGAGTCTGGGCGCCGGCCGCAGATGAAGCAGCTGGCCGTCAGCCTCGCCAACAGCTGCGGACAGCTACAGGTCGCAGGTGTGACGATGCGCTGAAGAAGACGGGAGTGCCTTATCGGACCGACCTGAGGGCGCTAGACCGGACGGGGTCTAGAGCGTGTGGAGGTGGAAAGTGGGCTGAGACAGACGCACAGAATCATGCAAATCGGGGCGTCGTGCTTGCTGGTCTCCTCGAGCGCTGGTTCGTCGTCGGTATTTGAGGAACGGGGGAAAACGGCGGTGGAGCGGAGCAGATGCACTGATGCAGACCATTTCTCTGGGCGCTGCCACTGGCACGGGAGCAGAACAGGGTGCTGGGGTCCTCAGGCCGCCAGGCGCCTGGAAGCCGGCGTTCCTGATTCTTCCATGTTTCTGTCTTCCCTGACTGCACGAGAGACCCCCTGAAGAATGCCGTTGGACGGGATACCTGCAGCGGTGTTGCTGAGTTCCGGTGCCACGAGTGGGATTACCGGAGGCGAGGAGCAGGCTTCTTCAGCCCTGCTGGGGCGTTGCAAATGTAACATGCCCAGACGCAAGTCAAGTGATGAGTGATCAGTGACGATGGGAGCTGATGTGAAGCCTCGTTGCCCAGTGCTGCACGATGCCGAGGGACCTTTTGCCGCTGACCTAAGAAGCAGCCGCCCTTGTCCGCGGCAGCCCGGGGGCGCCGGCAGGACGGCATTTGCAGGCAGAGGCGGTGTTGATGCAGTTAGCAGCGGCGGCCGAGGCAGGCGGCGGACGCTAACGAGGCCGCCTCACGCGAGCAGCTCTTTGGTGACCCTCCGCCACAACGGCGGGTTGCCCTGTCCGTGGCAGATGCCGTTTGACTGACTGAAGAGTCGAGTCCCGAATAGGATGCCAACGCCGGCGCCAGAGACAGTGAAGGCCGGACACTGGTCGTCGTCACTGCTGACGCGAAGGGAGCGTCGTTCTCTTGACTTGACAAGACACCAGAGACAAGCGACGCAGCTGCAAGCGGCGAGGTGCGTCGGTGATGGAGGGCTGGCCGCCTAGCGGGCCGCGGTCTGATAGGCGGGCTGGAGCGAATGGAAGCACGGTGGAAGGCAATTTGGAAGATTCCCTGCGGTGTCGCTTGAGGGCGATCTGGGGGATGACAGGTCCAGGGGGGTCACTGCTGGAGGTGAGAGCGACTTGCGAGATTGCCTGCAAATCGCCAGATTGCCAAGGCCCGCGCTGCGCGTCCGCGAACAGTGTGCCGTCGAGATTGCATTGCAGCAGCGGCTGTTTTGTGTGGGCGAGAGCATGGGAAGGCCATGGAGAAGAGAGTCTGTCTCTGTCCAGTGTCGTCGGGTTGAGGGCCGAAAGACGGTGCTCGGTCAGTGAGAACAGACATGCCGCACGTTGTCGGCTCAGGACGGCGCCTCCAGCCATCCCAAGTGTCGGACGATCACCATGTTGTCGAGGCCAACAGAGTTCATGCTTGGGTGGAACTACTGGGACATGGCGGCCTCGAGCCGTGGGCGGCATTGATCCGAGCCCCATCGAGAGACGAGACGGCCGGCGTTGGGGGGCTTTTCTGGGAAACCTGGAATCACGATGCATCAGCCCCCGCTGTCAACAGCAGCCGTTGGCCATGTCCACCAAGCAGAGCAGGACGGTCTGCACTATTCCATGGTCTAGGTACCCAAGCACTATTCCATGGGCATCCCGGCAACGCAGGCCCCGGCGTTGAGCATCCCCATGGGCCCATCAGTGCGTTGTGTTTGTGGCTGCTGGCGTGGCTGTCGAGGTGCGGCGAGGCATGTCCCTCGCACAGCCGTTTCGAGTGCCTCCCAATTCCAACGTTTTCGAGGGCTCTGCCAGACGATTGGCGAGGTTTGGGCAAGCCACGAGCAGGAAATTGGGCGGACTGCTGCCACTGTGAGCGACAAACAGGGCTTTGCTGGCTTGCTCGAGATCAGATCAGATCAGACAATGGGCGGCAGGGCCCCAGAGAAAAAAAAACAAAAAACAAAAGACCAAGGGACGGCGTGGCGTGCCGGGGCACTCGCAAGGCGGTTCGTGTTGCGGTGTTGGTTCGTAACAATACCTTACCTTGAGGTATTATTAGCGAGTATCCCGTACCAAAGTGTGGGCATAACTGGCGGTGATGACAGGTCGGATGCGTGGGCTGACGGCTGCGACCTCGAGAACGGTGGAGGGCCATCACGAGACCGCCAAGAAGATGGCCTTCCAATCAGCTGTTGCGCGTCACGGCCAGCACTGAGAGAATTACATCCCAAAGAGGAGCGTGTCGAGCACCAGGGAAAGACGGCGAAGGTGAGGCGAGTAAAATCCTGACCTCGGCCAAGTTGCGTCGTCGGGCACTGCGAGACATGAGTGAGTGTACCTACCCTAGGTACCTACTTAGGTACCTACTTAGGTATGGAAGGAAGGCAATAGGCGACTGGCAGCGACGGCTCTGCAACTGCCCTGGAGCAAGGTATTTGCGCCAGTCGCCCCATGTACCGCGCGGCGGGAATGGCGGCATGAGGTACATCGAGGCCTCCAGTGTACTGTACTGGGGAAAGTACCTTCCATGAACGTAGCACTTGCCTCGGTTTGCAGCACCAGGCCAGCCCGGCAGCGGCGCATCCAATTGGCCCGTTCGTTAAGAAATTCCGTTCAAAGTACAGGCAGCAGCTCCAGCCTTCGTACGACGTTACAGGCGGCGTTTCCCGTGCTGTGTGCCCGGCGCCTGTGAGTCCTCAGTTGGCTGACTGATGATGATGATGATTGTTGTTGCTCTGCCACCGTCCTGTCTCGCGTCCTTTCCGTCTTGTTGAGCGGTGTCGAGGACGAGTCGACGAGTCTCCCAGTTCCCAGCGGCACCAAGTGGGCGTCCGGCACTGCTTTCCACCCGCTGTGATTATCAAGGACCCCTGGGCTCCTCTGCATTGACGGTGGAAATTTGCAGCCATTCTGCACACTGAACTTGAACTCAACACGGGACCATGGACGGGAAACACGGACAGTGACAGTCCACAATGTACCTTGATGTAGGTACACAATGTACATTGTACAATGTACCTTACACAATGGGGCAGCCACCTCGGCACAGTAGCCTGTCTATGACGCCTCACTGTGGGGAAGCACACCAGAAAAAGGTGCGCCTGTGCGGCCTTCCTGCCAGTTTTCGTGGGCTGTCACCCAATGCCCACTGTGTGTCTCCACAGTGTGTCTGACACAAATTTTCACACTCTTCTCTCTGGCAGTTGCTGCCCTCCGCACCTTCCTAGCGCACTTTCCTCTGACCAGCCTGGTGCCAGTGGCTCTCCAGCTGTCTCTGTGTGTCTCCCCCAGTGCCCCCTTCATCGTCTCCCCAAACCGCAGCCCCCCGTCTGGGCTAGCGTGCCGCTGCAAGAGGCCTAGCAAGCCAGCCAAGCCCACCAAACAACCCAAGCAGCCCTCAGCCTGGCCCTCCGCTCCGCTCCTTCCATTGCAGCGAACGAGGCAAGTACACAAAGTACCTTACCTTCCCTGCCCATCCAAGGCCGCTCCTGCTCCTCCTCTTTTTGCCAGCCTGTTCCCACCCTTGTGTCGCTCCTTCTCTCTTCTCCACTCTGCTCTTTGCACATCCGTTCCTGCCTGTCCTGTCCTCTTTTTCCTTCCCACTCCCACTCCCGCTCTTTCTCCCTCTCACTCCCACCACTCCCTCGCCCTCAGCCCACAGCGGTTCCATTCATCCTTCCCTCGCCCACCCACACCCTCTCCTCCTGGCCTCGACCGACCCTCACCGAGAAACCCGTCCATTCTTTCCTTCACCATCGTCGCTCGGGTTCTCTGCTTTCGAGGACAACATCGACACAACAAAACAACCGACGTCGACGTCTGCGACTCCATCACACCTTAGGGCGCCCGGCTGCACAGACGGACGGAAAGGGTTGTAACGGGCGTTGCAGCCCCGGATTTTGGCACCATCCCCCGCGTTTCGCTCCCAGCGACTGCATACAGAAAGGGCCGAATACACTCTCCATCCTCACCAACTCCTCCGCGAATCCCTCCCGACTGCTGCCACCTCCCTTATCAGTCGCCTTCCCCGCAAAACTCAATCGCCCGCTAGAACTCTCGTCGTCGTCGATGCCATCGCCCCCGTTGATCCGCCCCCTTCGCGCCGACTAATTCACCCTCGACCCGTCCCCGTCGTCGAGGACAACCCGCCGCAACCACGTCTTCACCGCGCGCCGCCAACATGACACAGGCCGTCAAGCGCGCCTGCGACGCCTGTCATCGCCGCAAGGTCAAGTGCGACGGCGTCAACCCGTGCCGCAACTGCCACACCGCCCAGTTGTCGTGCACATACAATGCGATCCCCCAGAAGAAGGGCCCCAAGGGCTCCCGAGCCAAGGTAATCAGTGAGTTGAGGGAAACACAGCGACAGACGAGCCTGTCGGCAAAGGTCCAGAACCGCATGAACGGGATTCCCAGTCCTCCGGGGCCTATCAACCTCGCGCCGACGCCCGGCCTGCTCTCGACGGAGCTGGTCAAGGAATGCATCGAGTTCTACTTTGCAAACCTCTACGAGAAGATGCCCATCCTCGACCGACGCCAGATCGACCAGCAACTGCCCTTCATGGAGCAGAACCGCGACACATACTGCCTCCTGACTTCGCTCTGCGCCTTCATGATGCTGCAGCCTGGAATGGCCATGCCCACCGGCGACCCCTACAACCTGGACGTTCTGCCCGGCGCCACCATCGTCGCGAGCCAGTTGCTTCTCGAGGAGACGCTGCAGATTCGCAAGGGCTACGACTACCTGGACAACACCAGCCTCAACACCCTCGCAACCAACTTCTTCATCTACGGCTGCTACCACGGCCTGGAGCTGCACGACAAGGCCTGGTACTATCTCCGTGAGGCTTCCACCATGATGCACATGCACGGCATGACCAAGGAGGAGACTTACCACGGCCCTCAATGGGACAACGCCGAGTCTTCTCGGAGGAGACGGCTCTACTGGCTGTTCTACATTATGGAAAGGTAACAAATTTTCTCCTATCCCCGACACCCTGTTTCATCTGCTAAGCGGCGATCCTCATACAGGGCCCACGCCATCCAGCGCCAGCGACCTTTGACATTGCAAGCCACCATTAACCCGCCTAACTCCGCCGACGATCCGAGCGACCCACTCAGCCACCAGCTCAACAGCTTCATCATGCTGGTGAACCTATTCCGCCCCTTCGACGACGCCTTCACTGCCGTGTGGAACAAGACCCGAGGCAACCTATACGTCTCTACCCTGCAGAAGCAATTGAACGAGGTCCTCCCGACATACCTCTGCCAAGATGGACAGCTGTCCGACCTGCGCACCAACCAGCAGTGGCTCAAGAGCACCGTCTGGCAGCTGACGCACGGCAGCATGAACTCGCAGAACGAGGGCAACATGAACTTTTCGTACCCCGTTGACCTGTCGCGCGAGCTGCTGATGACTCTGGCGTCTCACTTCCCTGGACAGGGCATGGACTTGATGGGATCTGGCCTGGTAAGAATCGACGTGCAGGTGGATCAATGACAGTGGGCTGACTAAGAACGCAGATTGAAAAGCTTTTCGAGATCAGCTGCAACATGACCGACTTCCTCGCAGTCCAGCCCGCCGCCCGGGACCCGTTCACTGTTGGCCCTCGCGAGCAGCTGAACCAGACACTCAATATTGTGGCTGTTCTTCGGCACGGCGACCACCGCTTCCTGCCACTGCTGCTTAACAAGGTCGCCGACATTATGCCTCGTCTGACCAACCCCATGCTGCAGAACGCACCCGAGAACTCCAATCTCGGCAACATCGACATCTTCGATGGCTTCGGCAATGCTGGCATGGCGCAGCCCCCCTCCCAGTTGCAGATGCAGATGGACACCGACTACGACCGGAAGTTTTCTGTTGCCGACTACGAGAAGAAGTATGGCATGTCGGACATGAACAGTAACGTAAGCGACACCAACACCATTTCCGGCTCATCCACTGGAGCCCCATCGGTTTCTGTGCCCCCTGCGACCACTGCAGACATGAACTCGCCTTTCGCGAGTTCGCCAGCGATCATGTCTCCACCGATGGAGTACCCACACCACAGCATCAACGATTACGGGTGCACGCCGATGCCCGATATGGTCATGAGCCCGATGGGCCAAAACGGATCGTCGATCGGTGGTTCGAATCAGCATCAACAACACCAGTCGCATCACATGATGCAGAACCAGCAGCAGATGCAGCCCAACATGAACCAGCATCACAACCACAACATGCAGCAAGGGCAGAACATGGGCAGCATCAGTCCACCATCATTCCAAAACCAGCAGGGTCTTAACGCCGCGTCAATACCGACATCCCACCCGATGGGGCCTGGTGGAAACAATCTGATGAACTCCATATCCCGGCAGCAACCTCAACGTGCCAACAGTTTCGCCATGCAGCAGCAGCCGATTCCACGGACCGTCGGTGACTTCCACGCACTCCAACGAGCCAACTCGGACAACATGCCAGCCATGACTGGCGTCAGTGCTGAGATGGACTTCAACACACTTCGTTGATGGACCACGGCGTCGACATCACTTTGGCTATATATTTAAAAGCATCTAGTTGACACAGATTGTCACGTGCTACTTACTCTTCTTTGTCGAGCGTTGGCTTTTCACATTTTCAAAAAATCCTTTATTATACTACACCATTTCCACCATCCATGCGATGGGGCGCGGGTCGATACCGCAGCCACTTTTGCGGAGAGTTGGGCGGCAGCATAAAAGTGCCTTGGGCTTGGGGATTCAGGTTTGCGGAAACATGGGCTTTGCGTGTACGGGTTATGGTATGGGAACATCCTGCATCTGCCGCTTGGGGCATTGGACATGGTGTTGATTTCGGAGTCTCTTATGGTTTACTGTACGCAATGTCAAGAGGAGGACTTGGGATACATGAGCATGGCCGACGCAAGAGCGGGTAATCCGCCTACGGCCGAAGCTTGGTAGTGCGGATCCCGATCCAGACGTCGGGCCCCCTGGATGGACGTATGAGAAGCTGGAATGTGTCACGTTTGTACGCGGTGTCGGCAGACTGGCCCTCTTTACAAGAGACTAGATGAATCAAAGAAAATTAGAATGACCTCTCCGTCCCGTGTTGACGTGTTGTCTACGGTGGTAATCGGC
Source organism: Colletotrichum tropicicola (assembly GCA_025962755.1). Classification (NCBI taxonomy): domain Eukaryota; kingdom Fungi; phylum Ascomycota; class Sordariomycetes; order Glomerellales; family Glomerellaceae; genus Colletotrichum; species Colletotrichum tropicicola. The sequence continues at coordinate 18,334 of JAOWMA010000093.1, forward strand.
CCATGTGCGCATGGGCCATGTCAGGCCCCAAGTATCAAAGGGGCCAGGCCTTTCGAGGCATGCGTGCAGAGTCTGGCGAGGTCCACAATCCCGTTGAGCCCTCTCAGGGTAAGGTATTTACCTAATGTTAGGTTCAAGGGCACTGCCAATAGAATGAGCTGATGGTCTTTGCGGGAGGTGTCTTGCCTCCTCGTCCTCTTCAGCCATTCTTTTCGGACTTTTGTGCCACAAGTAACATAGTTTCCCCCTTTTGTGGCCGGAGACAGAGATGGAACGTTTTTTCTGGCTGAGCGTAAGTCCGGATCCTAGGGGTCTGACGAGAGGGCAGATGGATGTTTGAGTGGTGTCGCGGATGATGATGTCCAAGAAGTGTCTTTTTTTGCTCGGCAAGGTAGCTGAGAACTCGGTGGTTGAAATGGATGTTGATTGTCATTAGATAATCTGCTCTATGAGATGGGTGCGGTGGTTTGCGCGCATCTCGACATACTTCCCCCTCAACTGACATGTGGTCTTTCACCTACTTCCCACTACGATCCATCCGTTTAGAAGACGAATAAGTCCTATAAAGTCTTGATAATCGGGGCCGCCTTCGTCGTTTCACTGCTCCTTCATGAAGGACGTTCTAGATCAGTAATTCTCGGATGACTTTGCTCTCCGGCAGATGGAAGTGGTAAGGAGGCACAACAAGTTTACGAAAAGGCTGCGCCATATTTGCAAAGGTTTATTGGAGATTGTGATCAATAACCTTCATGTACCCTTGTCGGATGAATCCCGGGCCTTGGAAGTCGCTTTCAATTTCAACATAACCCCCATTCATGCGTCAGTGTCGGACTGGTTGTCCACTTCAGCGCCAGAGTCATTTCGAAGATTCCGGGAGACCTTCGACACGAAGGCAATGGTCATTCAATGTCTGATTTTACACGCAAAGTACATACCTTGGATTCAAACGGAGACTGGATCCCCGAGCTACGTGTGGTGGAGGGGCCGCCTCCTGTCGATGCTTCCGTGGCTGAAAAGCTCACTGTCCGACGATGCCAGCACAGAATTCCATGTCCCCATGCTAGGGGCTCTGGACGACTCTCTCTTATGGAGCCAGTCAATCTCCAAAGAGACCTTCTTTGCGTACATTCCCTTCCGGCAAAACTTTGACGAAATAGGTCTGCGCATCTCCGCGGGAATGGAAGAAGAGCCGCATGTCTTCGTTTCGGTGCTGGTGTTCTGCCTCGAGTTCCAGATCGGGCCCTACATCTCCTGGGCCTTGGAGCATATGTCATGCACGATGGACGAGCACTTTCGGGCAGTGTTGATGAGTTGCGCGCGCGACTCAGGCTACAGCAGACGACGCGGGGTCTTGGAGCGAGATCTTGTCCCGCATGCTGCGCTGCGGCATCAGTCCCAACACCGCTCACCTGGCGGACCCCGGTGACGTTGATGACAACATGCCCTGCACCCCTTGGTTGAAGTTCCTTGCCGGCCTTTTGCATGAGGCCTGCAAGGGCGAGGTATCGACAATTGTGACAGGGAGTTTACATCAAATGTTGAAGTTTGGAGCCGATCCTCAAATCACTCTAGTCCGTACGACGTCCGGCAAATTTCGGCTCACCGGCAGATCAACTGTAGATGATCAAAATGGGATGGCTGTCTCGCTAGAATTCGGTTTGAATTTGAAGAAGCCTCCTTTTTGGCCATTCGCGGAAGTTCATTCAAAACTTGATCAGGGCCCAATTGGCGTCGTCGAGCTATTCGACCTTCTTTCGTTTCAGCATACCGTCCAGTCTGTTGATCAGACAGGTCGGATCATGCCTCAGCTCGAGGTCCCGACTAGACGTTCAGGTTTTTAATCTCCTTACTACAAAAACCGAGCCAGATTCTCGAGGCGATGAATCGCTTTTGGAGACCAGGAATCATGCGCTTGACCAGACTACACTGACCAACTCACAAGAGTCAAATTCTTCTTGGAAACGGCGAAACTCTGGAACAGGACGGCTTACAAGGGGTTTCAACTCGTGGTTTATGCCGCTTGTCTTCTTAATCATAGATAGGTCTGTCGCGATGTTTTCTGAGACATGTTTGACCAAGATGTCTAGAAAGCTGAAAGTTTCGTTGCAGGTATGATGTTGCGACGATACTTGTGGGCATGAATAGATTTGCCTGTAGTCACATTGTCGGCGGCAACTTTGCTTCTCGTAAGTCGAGGTGCCTACCTATCAAAAAGCGGCTTTCGCCAGCTTGACCAAGCGTTGCTTTCGGCCGGCAAATACGCATCGCAGTTCCGGGTCGACAGGGAGATGGTCGACTCGCTATCAATGCTGCCCTCAGGGGCTCTCTAAACTGGCGAACTCTCTAGTTATGCTCGGACCTCAGGGGAGCGCGGATCTTCTGGCCTGCAGTGGTATGGCATCTGCCCACAAACCGAGGCCCTTACGTGAGACTTCAATGTCACCCGTGGTTCCAGACTTGTCACAAACGATAACTCGCAATCGATCGCTGCTCGAACGTGACCTCCCACGCGTGTGAATCGTTTGGCCCACATGACCTGTCATCGATTATGAGAAGACGTGCTGAACCTCTACGCCATCACCTTTTCAGACAATTTCAGACAGGAAGTTTCAGGCTTCAGAGATCTGACTGAATACAGCCCAAGGGCCTCAAAGTTTGCACTACTAGGTACGTTCAGAAAACGTCTGACGATCTCGGGAGTTATCATCTGAGTCACTTTGCATCATATGTTTCGCCTTAGTCCGCACCCCCCAATGGTTTCCCACCAAGTCAGAAATAAGACAGTCAATCCATATTCGTTCTTCTTTCAAGTCGGAAGCCTTAGAAACGGGTAGCCGGGAGCAGAGATCGCTCCCGGACCAGTACGCTAGTGATCGCAACGGGTGGTGCCGTGGCCTAGGACAGATGGCCCAGAAGGCTGAAAGAGGAAGGCGGCTGGCTTGTTTTGACTGCTATTGGAGAAGATAAAATGAGAATTTCCGTATTTTTGAGTCAGCCCTGTTTGCGGGAATGCCGGGTGTTTTCCTCCGCAGCATGTGAGAAGACAGACGGATATGAAGTAGCAAAAGACGGACGACGAATCTCTAAAAGATTTACCAAAGAAAAATGCGTTTATCAAGTCTCTGGAAGGGATCCTATCACTTCAGCACATTCAGATGGACGTGCCAATGCGTAGGAGCTTTGTCTGGCCTGTTCGTCGGTCTTGGCTCGGCCACCTGTATCCGATGCCGTGTTCCTGGTAATACGGCTAATGAATCAAGCAATCTCACAACATATTTGTGAAAACCCAGGGAATCTCACCGGCGCGGGGCATAAGTTTCACTCCAGATCGTCATCGGCAAGACGGGAAGCTTAGCAGAGCTCCCTGCGTTGGTGTAATACTTCCTAAGACAGCATCAGATCGCAATTGATAGCGAAGAAAATGGTTTGGAACATGTCTCAAAAGAATCCTTGGCCCGCGTTCAGAGTCCAATCCAAGACCAGCAACTCGGTCACCTTACAGCGCCTGGCGAGTTTCGGCAACCGAGCGGCCGCCAACCGCGCTAATTCTGAACACCATGTGGCTGGCTACCTGAAAGCCCAACCGGACATTTTCTGCGCGGAAAGAAGAAGCCGAGCTAGATCGAATCTTTGATCTTGTTCTTGTTCGGAAAAGATCGGTTGCCCTTGAGTCAACCCCTTAAACACAAGCGGGTCACTTGTGTTCGTTTTCATAACGCGAACCACAGCGGGGATGACGATCGCACTGAGTCAAAACGTCAATTTACGTTCGCGTGTTTGGCCCGAGCAGTGGCATGTGCTGACGCCTCAATATTGCGAAGAATGCCACGACATCCGAAATGGGAACCGGAAGACTGGCCGTGAAATGAAGTGGTATAAATGGAAACCTCTCAGCGCGCCACAGCTGCAACAAGACCCAAGACTTTTTGTACTACCCCAATCCTCTCCTGAACCAGCCCGTGAGCCGACAATATGCCTTCTCCTTCGGTCGCTACACCGCCATCGTCACCTCCCGGCTCGGAGGGTCACATCTTCCTTGTACAAGATCCATCTGAGGAGAATTTGCCGCAGGGGAAGCCTGCAAAGAAGGGAGCAAAACGGCCAAAGGGAGAGCCAGAAAAGACTCCAAGGAAGCTCGTCCTCTGCTTCGACGGCACTGGAAATGAGTTCACGGGGACTCAAAAAGACACCAACGTTGTAAAGCTTTTAAGGCTGTTGGATCGAAATGAACCCAACCAGTTTCACTACTACCAAAGTGAGTCCTCCACTCTTATGCGTATCCTGTTTCTGACGAGGCCGCGCAGCTGGAATCGGCACGTACAGTAGAAATGAAAGTGTGAATCACAAAAATTGGGTGCGTGAGCGGTGGAGCGAACTCACGCAGACAATTGACCAGGGATTCGGCACAACTTTTGACCATCATGTCATCGCCGGTTATCGCTTCTTGATGCAACACTATGAACCTGTACAGAGCGACTTTACTCCCGTTCTCATCATTTCTTGCTAACTGCTTGTGTCTGCAGGGCAGCAAAATTTACATGTTTGGATTTAGCCGCGGCGCCTACACAGCCAAATTCCTCGCTCGCATGGTCTACACTGTCGGCCTTCTCTGCCGCGGAAACGAGGAAATGGTCCCCTTCGCCTATCGTCTGTACCAGCGCCATCTAGACGGCGAGTTCCAACAACTCAAGAACGAGGTACACGACAACAAGAAAAACAGAAGAAAGGAGGAGAGAGAGAATAAAGTAGAAGGGAAGGGAAAGAAGCAGGGAGAGGCCGAGAAGGAGATCAAGCCGGAAGTGGAAGAGAAGGAGAACAAGTCGAAAAGGGATGCGGAGAACCACAAGAAAAAGCCCACCAGCGCGAAGACGGAGCTTATGGCTTTCAGCGAGACCTTCTGCTGGAAGGAGCGTTGCGACCCCGCCGATAAGAGCGGCAAAAAGAAGGCCAATATCAAGGTCTTTTTCCTTGGCCTCTGGGACTGTGTCAACTCCGTTTCTGTCATGGAGAAGAAGTACATCCGGGACGTCCAAGTAAAGGGGACCGCTCATTTCATTCGCCATGCCGTCGCCATTGACGAGAAGCGCGTCAAGTTTAAAGCGGCACTGTTCCAGCAGGACTTCGACCGAAGTATCGAAAGCAAGGATGATGAGGACGTGAAGGAGGTTTGGTTCCCGGGAAACCACGGCGACGTTGGCGGCGGGTGGCACCCGATCGACGATAAGCTCCCGTACAAGAAAACAGCCTTCTTGGACGGCATCAAGAACAAATTCAGCCGCAGCCGGGCAAAAAGGACGAGCGATGACACACTCCCCACGGAGTCTGGCCTGAACGAGGCTTACCTGGAGGAGATCAAGAGATGCGAGTGGTGCAAGAGGAGCAAAGAGGAGTCTTCATCGAAACTTCACAAAGACGAAAGAGATCACAAGGATAACGAGCTGGAGCCTTGTCAATTGAGTGACATTCCTCTGGCTTGGATGATCAGAGAAATGGAGCTTGTGGGAAGAAAACGCCCTGAGGCATCACTCAAGTGGCGACCCAAGAAGCTCAGGCGCTTCAAGCATCGCATTGAATACCACAAACAAGCAATTCTTGAGGGATCTATCCACGACACGCTTCGATTCGGTCATGGAAACACTTGGATATCTGTCATGTTTTGGAACTTTTTGGGTAAGTCAGCCCCAAGCCCTCTGCACGCCAATGTCATCTTTCCCGACTGGAGCTAACAGCATCAGAATTTTTTCCCATGATCAAACGGTGGGAACTTAGCGAAGACGGCGAGTGGGAGTGGATTCGCATGCCTCTCAACATGCGCAACACAAGAGATATTCCAGAGGCTGCAGTGATGCACCATATGGTGAGGGAGAGACTGTTTGACCAGGATCGCCTCAAATACTTCCCAGAAAACAAAGTCGGCAAAGATGACAGAGACCGCCTGAGAAACTTTTCAAGTTCCACCCGAACGGAGGCATGTGGTCATCCTCACAGTCCCTCCAATCATCAAGATCACCGATGCACCCACCTTTGTGATCATTGCGACCATCACACCTACAAAGTCACAGTGTGTCGTGATGAGGAGTGCCGTCCATCTCGCGGGAAAAGGATTCTCAGGCATTTGACCGCCTAATTTGCCATTCGGAGTGAACAGCACCTCGAAGGCTACATTCTGATGTTGGTTTGGTTTTGATAGAATGAACGGAGGCTCTGTACTGGAAACATTTTATCAGGAACTTTGTTTCTGGGACGCATTCTTGTCAAGTCAGCTTCAAAGCGATTGTTGAATGACCAAGTAGCTCTTTTTCATTGTTCAAGGTTTTATTTTCATCTATTCATGATGCCCAAGGTCTTCCCCAATCAACAGAATTGAAGGCTCTGGTTCCACCTCTGGAAACTTTTCCGGTCTAGGAAGGTTTTTGAACTTCAAGATCTGCTCCGAAATTCCATTCTTGTGCTGCCACTCCAGAATCGGGTCGTGTGCCATGCACTGCCTCTTGATGTTAAAATCAGGGTACGGGTTCTCCTGGGTCTTCATCCAGTTGTGTGAGATCAAGTCCAAGCTCGGGTTGCAGGTAAGGGCTTGCAGGATGATGTCCGTGCAATGGGCCAGGTGAGCCTGATGTCTTTTCGGGGCCATGGAACTGTGGAAGCTATCAGCATAGAACAGTGAAACGGGATTGCAAGATGGAAATACATGTTTTTGTACGAAGTTCCGTAGTAGTAATCCCAGTGAGCGTACTTCCTCAAGGCATTGAGGCAGTGCAGCTGATGCTGCATGTCAATCTCAACGAGGTACTTGTCGGGACCGACTCCCCATTCCTCCGGTATGGACACGGATATGGTGGGGTCTTTGCCCATCTTTCTTAGAGCATCGCCGCTGACGCCGAAATACTCAATGCGAGCCACGTCTTCCCAAGCCTTGTCAACTTCTTCGCTCGGAGGCTGACGCCAGATCCGTGGAGGGCTGTAGTCGTTGAAGAGGGTCCCTTTGACTTCGACGGTCTCGAGCTTGATCGGTAAGTTATCGAGAATGGGGCCTGAGTTGCACTTGACGTTAGTCTATCGATGGGAGAGACAGGAGACATGTGTTGTCCTACTGTAGGGCGAGACACGCTTCATTAGGCGAACGGGGTCATTGAGCCAGTTCCAGGAGACGAACATCATGAAGCATGATGTGATGAAGAAGAGGCCGTTTAGAGCTGTGACGATCTTGGACCGCAAGCTCCATTCCTCTCTGGTCCGTGGGCCTGGTGAGATCCATTCTGGCTGCGTGGTGTGAGTAAGGTATGGTTTCTTGCCGTGGTGCCCTTTGGTTTAGGTACATACCTGCCCAGAGATGTCTTCTGATGAATCTTGATCCGGAACGCTGTGATACAGCTCCTTCATGCTTGCTGGCTGAGTGAAGGAGATCGAAGGATAGTTCAAGAGAGGGAAAAGAAGTCTCAAGGAATCTTCAACGTAAACTCGCCGAGGTGATATCGGCAGCCCCTCTATCTTCCTAGTGCCGACGTTGAAGGGAAGGATTTTGCCGGCGAGCTTCGAAACGCGTCAACTCCCCATTTGGGACTTCGTCACCTGCTTCAAAACGCAAGGTCGCAGACGTGTGAGATCCTATCATCGCGAACAACCGTCGGCAGTAATCCTCGTATTAGTACGGAACCACGGTCCTGTCGCAAAGCACACCCGAGTCGGGTTGAAGGATGCGCCAAGAAAGTGAGGAGGATTTCGCCAAGACAGCGACGATTAGGCACGAATCGAGACTTATCCAGCGACAGGGCGCCCGCGGCGAGAAAAGTGCCTGTAAGCAGCCGGCGGCACTACGACGAACGGGAAGGTTGGACTCAGGAACTCGGCCGGTCTAGCCGGATTGGCATATGGAAATCTGGTCAAAGGATCTGAGACAGACGAGACCCTAGTGAAAGAGGGGCGAAGAGTCGACGTGATTGAGGGGCAAAAAGGAATAAAGATAACAGATGTTCACGGGACCCGGGGACTCGATCCCACGGCGGCAAGGGACTGAGCCAAGGGGGTTTAAAAAGAGGAGACGCTAGCTTCGGGAGGACTTGGGGTCCGCGGCGCGGAGACTTAGTGTCATTGGCAACCGAGTCTATTTCCCAATCGCCCGTCTTATTCACAGGATTCCAGACCTGCAGGTTGAAAAGCCACCCCGTTGCGGCACCGCGCACCTTCTGGATGAGGCTAGATAGCATGCTTCCCACCTTTGCTCACGTTATATTGCCCAGTCATGGCTGCGATGGGAGAGGGCGTGAATGGCCTCATTGCTTCATGTGAGTCTTACGGCATGCCTTGTTTGGCATGATGTTGCATCGAAGGATTGAACTATGGATTCCGAGTGTCACCAGAGGGTGCTTGTTCAGTGGTGTGCGACTTGGTGTCAGTGTCGTAGTGCATGTTGTCAACGCAAGGGGCGCTTGCGACTTGCACATCGTGATCTCGCCGAGCCGGATGAGATGGTTGAGATGAGAAGTTGATGGGGTGGAAGACACATATAAGACGGCGCAGATGGTCGATGATGACTGGAACGAAACGTATCACCATCAGGCCACTACTTCTCAGCCCAGTTGTAACTCTTCCTCCAAACGTTGCCTAGATTCTCTCTTCATCATGCGCACCCAGACTATCCTTGCTGCCCTTGCGGCCTTCGTTTCTGTCGCCTCGGCCGCCCCCGTCGCCGTTGAGGCTTACGGACCTCCCATCAACCCCCATATACCCCCGATCCAGTCCAAGAGAGACGCCGTTGAGGCTTACGGACCCCCGACCAACCCGCATATCATCTCTAAGGACACCGTTGAGGCATATGGTCCTCCTCTCAACCCCCACATCATTGCCGAGGAGTAAAGTAATATATACAAAGGAGAAAAGCGCGAGGAAAGCTTGCCGCCTGTTGGGCCCTTGTCGAAGCGGATTTGAAGATAAATATGAGCAGTGGTGGATTACGGTTTACGCCAAAACAGAACCCAAAATAGATATCATTCGTCTAACAATAGAGAATGAATAAGAGTTTGGGCATAATTATATTCTCTTGAGGACTACTTCTCCTAGAGAGCCCCATAGTTTCCAGCCTTCATTCAAAATACTAACCGTACGTACCTTGTGTTGCACTCCCGAAGTGGCTAATCTTAGAGTAGAGAGTAAGTGTTGGGATAATTGGCAGCGCTGGATTAGCCTCCGCTGTCAATTGGCTCGCTTAACGGGCCAACCGGAAGTCGCCGCTCGGAAGGCTCCGGCCCATACGGGCCTTCGCCGCGGAGCCCACTCCGAATAGGCAACTTAGACAGAACAATACCATCACAACCAGAGGCACCTTTGCCAACAAACCGCTGTATACAGCACCAATATCACCTGTAGTGATACCAACAGTAAGAGATAGACATCTAAGGACCAAAAATAGTTGCTTGTTTGTCACATTGCATCCGCCGAGACTCGAACTCGGGTCCCCAGCTGTTCTTGGAGTGGAAGGCTGGGATGATAACCCCTACACTACGAATGCGGGTGTAGTGCGCCATGTGGAACACGGCAGATGCTCGATGAGGCGGGGTGGAAGCTCATAGCTCGCATGGTCTTACGATTTTCACAAGGTTAGTTATTAAAATACTCAAAAGAAAGACAACTAAGTCCAGTTTCAGAAGATACTAACATCCATCAAAAGATAAGGTCAAACCTATAAGTATGTAATATTTTTAGATTCGGGCAGTAAGGAAGCGCGTCTTGAAATAAAAATACGAAATGTACAAAAAGGAAACCAACTCATGCTTCTTCCGAAACCGAGAATCGAACTCGGGGCTATGCCTACCACTCATTCATGAGAGGGCATCATGTTGGCCACTACACCATATCGGAGTTGACTTATTGAAGGGGTGTCAATATTTTCAAAATATAAATCCTTGGTGTTGCGAGTGGATCTGGCAGTTGCCCTAGTCTGCCGGGATCCGTCCGTCAAAGGCAAACGGGTCTGTCGTTGAGTTCCATCTCGCATCTCCACTTCAAGCAGGTAGGTTGTAAACATACATAAAGACAACTGTTGGTCAGAGCGCGAGATTCAAGCCAGGTCTGCCTGGGTTCTAACAGTATTCTTCGGTTAAAGATCTGGATGTATGTAACTCACGAGATCCTTGCTGCAAAATCATGCACTGCATGGCTAAAATAGTTTCACCGGCAGTCACTGTATGAATCAAAACCACAGAAGCCACCACATTCTTGATGGTGACGCATTTGGTAAGGAGACCAAGAGAAGCAACTGCTAAGTAGTATACTGTCAGACGGGACGAGGTAATAAAAGTCATGGATAGTGAAGGAAGGCACTTTGCAGTTTCGCATAGTTGTCGGTCGAGGCGCTCTGGATCCGGAGTCGATCCGATTCGCCAGTGGCCAAACTCTGATGACGACACCAAGAGCTCCAGATCACGTCGCCTACCGCACTTCATCCGAAACACTGATATCCCTTCTCCGGACTTTCATGGAGAAGTCGCCTTCTTCAAAGATCATTCGCACAATAATCACTGACGTCGAACCACACCAATATCAAACCCAACGAAGTCCACCGACCATCACAGACCAATCTACTAGGTAGTTAACGCACGTCAAGCTACTCCCATTTCTGCTCCTGGAGCGGAAATAGAGCGTACCGCTGGTTCCCCTTGATAAGGACGTCTTCAGTAAGCCACTGTCAATGGACAATTGGATATTAAGCCACCTAAACTCGTGCCGTCGGCAGTGCATGACCTTCCCAACATGTCTGGCGCGTGCCCTGGTTCTGATCAGTTCGTCAGCCTTATGATCGTGGGTGACTCCATGAGCCATGGGCGCGAGGGAGACTTCACTTGGCGCTACCGGCTTTGGCAATGGCTCCAGACAGAGCAGGTCGGCTTTCGCTTCGTCGGTCCCTACAAGGGCACTTTTGTGCCTGATAAGCCCCGCCCTCCGCATCCTCCTCCTCTCGATGGTGCATCGCCTCCTCCACTAGATCCTCCACCTTTCAACTCCTCTGGAGGCTATGCAGATGGTGTGGACTTCGACTCCTGTCATTTCTCCCTTTGGGGTCAACAGGTCAACTCTTGCAGAGCACTCGTGGGCTCCCAGGTCAAGGTGCATGAGCCAGACTACCTGCTAGTTATGCTCGGGTACAATGACTTGGGCTGGGGCGTTGGAGGACCGGAAGACACCATTAGCTGGCTGAAGGAATTCATCGACAACGCGCGCCTGGAGAAGCGAGACATCAAGTTGGTCCTTGCCAATGTGCCCCAGCCCACTCCAACTGATGGTACGGCGCACCTCGTTCAGATCATTGACGACTACAACCAGCTTCTGAGAACCTCCATCGACCGCTGGAATACACCTGAGTCACCTGTCAAACTGGTCGAGGTGAGACAAACTTACCGTTGTCCCGAGGGTAGCTACGACATCGTGCATCCGAACGCTCTGGGCGAGTTCCAGATAGCCAAAGCCTTTTCACGAGCATTGGTCAGTGGGTTCGGCATTGGTTCCGAGGAGCTTCATATCCCAACGGAAATCCCTGAACGCCCAACGTCCGCACCCACTAGCATCGATGCGGAGGTTCAGCCGTACGGATTCAAGTTGACATGGGAGTCAGTCTACGGCGCTCGAGGCTACGATTTGAGAACTCGCATTGCTGGCGAATCAATCTGGCACGAGTCACGGGAAGACCCAAACATCAAATACGTCACAGAAGTTCAGGATCAAACTGAGTACCAGTTTCAAGTTCGCACACATAATGGCGACCATCTCAAGTCTGAGTGGTCGCCAATTACTTCTGCCTCTTCACGTCTTCAGAAACCTCCTGGCCCAAGGAACATCGTCGTGGAGCCAGGAACAGAAGGAGTATACATTCGCTGGCAGAAACCATCTGGTGACTGGGATATTGACCGTTATGAGATATTGGTTCACGACGCAACAGAAATGTTCTCATTTCCAGAGAACAAAGGCGTAAAGGGCACAAATATAGTGTGGCCCAGCGATCAGCTGACAGTAGAGCATCGGTACGACCTTTTTGTCAGAGCTTGGACCAAAGATGCGGGCGGAATACCTGCTGCAGGGCGCAGCTTCATCGCAGGACACAGCAAGCCTGCGGCACCGGCTAACCTGCACGTCGATCCCAAACACACAGTTGCCGTTCAGCTCAGGTGGGACCGCTCCTATGCAGCAACAAGATACCGCATCTGGGTGCGCAACATGCGTAAAAGCCACGAATTTGAGCTGTATGGGGAGACTGGGGAAACGGATTATGAGGTAATGTTAGAGACGCCCGGCCCGTGGTGCTTTCAGTTCCGCGTTTCGGCATTGAACGGCGATCTGGAATCGGAAAGGTCAAGCTTCGTGACACCATCACAAACTTAACCAAACTATGTCTATGGAAACTCACTTTTGTTTACCTGTATTCTTTCTCTGTCACAGTTAATAGGAAACCATGATTGGATGCGTTCGTATCAAGTGTTCTGTGGTGGTGAGCTTCTCAGCAAGGGCCAATGCAAGAAACTCGAAAGGGCGCGGTCTCATGGGCCAAATGCCTTTTTTGGTAGTTATTTGCCAACGCTCCCCAAAGAAGAGATGGTATATTTCTCCTGGACCTTCGTGTTTTTCGTTACCCCTACTCTAAACCTGTGAATTAACTCACGGCAATGACTTTTTGTACGTCCAAGATCCATGGACCGTCTCCCAAAACGCCTCCCTTCGCTTGATATCCCGCCTTTCAATGCTGCGGCGCCTCAAAGTTGGAATCTTGCAGTAGATCCATCATGGTCTGGTTGCTATAAAACAAATCTTCCAGTTGCGACGCGTTGGTCATCCACATCACAGGGTTTCCGGGTCTCGGTCCTTCATCCATCCCGTCCCCAGCCATGGCCGTCAGACTAGGCCCGGTAGCATGCGACATGTCCGCATTACTCACGTTCTGTCCGAAATTCATGGTCTGTTGCTGTTCCTGCTGCTGCTGCTGAACCGGCGTTGGCTGCGCCAGCGACTGCGGCGGACCACTACCGCTGCCACCAACATTGCCACCTTTGGCGGGGAATCCCAGCGCTGCGAGATACGCATCCATCTCGGCACTCGCCCTTGTCTGCTTCTCCTGCGGCGTTGAGGTCCGGAATTCCACAAACCGTAGCGCCACGCTGTAAAGCACCTGGAAGAGGCGGTGCATCTTGGACGCCGCGTCCGATAGCTTTGTCGTTTCTTGCAGGAATATCACGAAGCTGTGCAGCCGAGCTAGGTCCTTTTGGTCCTGGGTCTCGATGACCTGGCAGAAGAGGACGATGAAGGGTATGAAGGGCGCGAACATGACGGTCCTGGGTATCCAGAGTATTAGCTTGTGAGAGGTTGAATGTCGGTGGGTTATGAACTCACCAGTGAATGTAGGTCGCGAAGTAAACATCTTGAGACCTGCGCATGACTGCGACGCAATCTTGGTGCTTTTCAAGAGCGGCTCTCGCGGCTTTGATGCATTCAGGGCTGAATGTTGTCGGTGAGCCTTCGACTCGCGGAGCGGCGCGGTAAACGAGCGTCAGTAGCGAGAGCCGGAGGACGCAGTCAGACGAGAGATAGAAGTCAATGAAGGCTTCCTCTGCGAACTCCATTGCCCTGTCACGGTACTTGGCCTATGACGACGATTTAGCGGACAAAAACATTGCTCTTGCAAGGAGTGTGCACTCACATTAGCCTCTTGAGTCCGGGTCTCGACATCGTGAAGCATCGAAACCAGCTCATGAACGCGCGTTTGGCGGACATGATACGGCTGCGCCATCGAAGCAGGGCTGTAGAGCATCTCGTAGATCTGACCCTGGATCCTGGCTGTACGCAGCCAAAGGACGAGGTACGGCAGCATCGGGCTGTCAAGCGGTTCCTCGAGAGACGGCTCGGGCATCGTAATGTGCCAGTCGGGGATCGTTGAAGGCCTACCCAGGCGGAGCGAGAGACTCTTATCGATGTAGTAGACGTTCCAAAAGAGGAACTGGTGCCAGTGCATGCCGTACACCCCGGGCTTGCCGTCGTCTTTTGAGTTCTTGAGAGACTCGGCTCGGTGGTAGCCTAGGGTTTGACACAGCTCTGAGGCCTTGCACGAGAGCGTCCAAGCAAGCGATGGTTTTGAGATTTCGACGGCGTGGAAGGTCTGAGTCTTGTCAGCAGTTACATGCCCAGTGTGAAGAGAATGACTCACGCCAAAGAGAAGGGCGACGATCACATCGGATGATGCAGGGAGATGGAGAGGTAGGTTCGCAAGGCAGGTTTCTAAATTAATTTTGCACATGTCGGCGTAAGCCAGGTACTCTTTTCTCTCCTCCGGAGAGACCTGCGCAGCGTAGTCCGTGAAGAGCGAATACAATCCGCCGTTCACAGTGATGAAGTCGTATTCAGAATGATTTTCGGAGAAGTAGACGTTGAGACACAGGTCCGGGAAGCGTCGGGTGGGCAGGAAATCGTAGATCCAAGCCATGCCCGAGAGTCGTTGGGCTATCCAGGTTAGCGACCCAGTAAACCGGCGAAATCAAAAGGCACAATGCAGCCTCGCTTACTCTTCACAACACGAATCGTATTAACAGCCTTCTGGATCGGAGGCAGCTCAAGCCCTTGGATACGCTGTCTCGGCACCGGCTTCGCGTGGGGATATGTCATTTCCCCCGCGACTGGCTGCTGCTTCAGCGTCGTGACAATCTGAGAGAGAGCGTCGAGGGTCTCGCCCAGATCTAAGCTCGAGTCCTGTAACGACTCGGTACTCACGACCTTTTGGAGGAACTCGGTGGCAAACACGGAGTGAGCGGCCAGCGACGACTCGCCTTCGACGATTGCGCTGGCTTCCTCCTCTGCCTGCAGGCAATGGCTGGACGGTGTTGAGGTGGACGACGGTTCCTGGGCGAAGAGCGACGAGGTGTCGATTTGAGGTGTATGCATCCTGCTGCCGCCGCTGCCATGGCTAGTGCCAGAGGACGGGTTTACCTTCATGTCATGGAGGAGGCGGATGACAGTTTCTAAGCGGCGATCGATCTGGTCAATCTTTCTTTCACTGGCATCAAGTTATTACCAAGTAGTACACTCGAAAGCAACTTCATTCAAGTTCCCTCTTTCTAAGAAACAACAGAGTTCGCGTGGGCAAAAAAACTTACTACTGTGGGGTGATGAGGATTCTCGTCCGCTTCTCTTTGGGCTTGTTGTCTGCGTGGGTACACTCTATCTTGGCGTGCGTGCAGTAAGAACAGGGAGATTCTCTATTGCATCGGATCTGCATATCATCAGCCGGCCACTCCTCAAATGAAGTATTTCCCTGTCATGGTTGACACAATGCCAAGTCATGACGTGCATGATCGCGGCTATGGGTATGTGTATGTATGTGGACTTTTGCAGGTGTACAATTCAACTCACCTTTCGAGCACGACAGGCATCACACTAACAAGATAAGGTCAGCAACCTGCCACGATCCGAAGGATCACCAGGGTCACCTACAGCCCTGCGGATAGTAGTCTGGGGGTTCGCCGAGGACGCCTCGGGCGCCTCTTCAGGGGCGTCTTCCGGGCCGTCCTCATGGCCGCTGGCGTCCAGCTGGCTGTCGTCCATGTCTCTGCCTCTCTTTACAGTGGTCTCACCCTCGAGAGCCCCGTCGTGTGATACGCGGAACGGTATGTGGGGGTTTGTCGCCAATCGGGAGCACTGCAACGGTGCGTCTAGGTGGTGTGAGCCGCGCTACACGACGGGGTGTGGCCGATCAACAACCCGTAGTAACGATTCGACAATGAGCAGACTGTTCTTCTTGTTTTTTCTCGGAGGAGGGAGAGGTCGGGGCCCGAAATATGAATAGACAGCGCGGTTGATGACCATCACCTTTCTAGGAAGCATCTGTTCATATTTCGTTATTTTAGTTTTATTTCTTTCAACACGCTGCTTTTCGGGGGCCGCGCGCCGCGAATTTGGCCGCGGACCCGCCCTGGTAATGTTGCCCGAAACAGGCAATTAATGGGTCGTATCATGCATATTTCCGTATAAAATGCATAATTCTAAAAATACCATCGGCGGGTTGTTTATGAAAGCTTTCAAATGTTACGAGATGAAATTGTAAGTGGACTGCTCCTTTCTTTGGATCTTTTGACGTGCTTCAATGATCTCGCTGATGCTTTGAACTAATATTCAGCTAACACATGTGACTATCCACCAGGCGCCCTATGTTCCAAATATGTACAGGCGAAGACATCTTCTTCAACATGACGTCAAATGTACAGTTTCTAGCATCATTCCTTAAGCAAATTGGCATCCAAAAGCCTGCGGGGTTGTGTTGACGCCGAACGACCTCAGAGTATTGAGAGCATACTCGCAGTGAGTCGGCGAGGTGAAGTGAATCTGGTCGTGGAAAAGGTACTTGCGCGCAATGTAGCTGCAGTTGGGAGACTTGTAATCGGGGTTGGGAGGTCTGAAGAGTAGCACATTAGCCGCGGTCTCCATGGCATAGCTGGGAGAGCTCCAACGCTTAACGGAAAATCGGGGAAAGTTCCAAGGTAAACTTACACAACAATTCCGATGGGCGCCGCGTCCGCGCAGTAGCCGCTCCGGTCCAGGTACCCGGCAGTGGGGCCGCTCGTCAGGGCGCCGCTCTTGATGTCCCGGAGGGTCTGCGTGAAGTCGGGGGCAAAAATGGTGATCTGGCCCCGGTACGTGTTGTTGTTGTTGAGCTCGTTCACGAGCGCTGCGACGGCTGCGCGGTAGTTTTTTGCGAAGTTGGCTACCTTGGTGATGTCCGCCTGGCCGCGGGCCTGGATGAAAGGGATGAGCTCGGCCGGGAGAACAGAGAGGAAAACGAAGTTGCGAGCTCCGGCGTTGTAAAGCTGTGCACTACATTAGCCTTTGAGGAGGTGGGCCACGGATTCGAGAGTCTTACCTGCGCAAACTTGGTTCTGATGACACCAATCAGGTTCGAAATGGTCTGCGCCTGGTTGGTGGTCGTGTTGTACGTGTTGAGCACGTCGTTGCCGGTGTTGGATCCCAGGAAAATGAAGAGCGAGTCCCTGGCGGAAGCATTGCCTGCAAGGCGAGCGGCCGAGAAGACGTTGGCGATGTTGGTGATCTGGTCGTTCCAGTTGATAATTGGGTTGAAGCCCAGGACGCTTGTGGGCGTGGCGTAGCGAGAGTCGGTGACTGCGCCTGGGAAGGCGAACTTGTTGAGGTTGACGTTGTTGGCACCACGCGTATTGACAATGTAGTTGATGAAATTTGGGCCGTTGGCAGTAGTACTGTAGCTCCTGCATCATAACCTGATTAGAACAAAGTTGCTTTCTCATTTGAACATTGCACGTACAATGGGCCGCTGCCGATGTAGTCAATCGAGGCGCCGGCAGTCCAGATGTTACGAACTGTGTTGAAGCCACCCCAGTTCGCTCCTTGGGCATCTACCGCGCTCCCCAAGAGTGCTGCGCACAAAGCGAGCGAAGTGTAGAATTTAGACAACATATTCTGATTTGGAAGTGAAAGTGAAGTGAAGGTGATGTAGACAGTGGTAGAACGAGGGTCTATGGATAAAGAAAAAGAAG
This sequence comes from Colletotrichum tropicicola, assembly GCA_025962755.1. Classification (NCBI taxonomy): domain Eukaryota; kingdom Fungi; phylum Ascomycota; class Sordariomycetes; order Glomerellales; family Glomerellaceae; genus Colletotrichum; species Colletotrichum tropicicola. The sequence continues at coordinate 35,871 of JAOWMA010000093.1, forward strand.
AGAATCGTTCACGAGAGCGTGGCCCATGCTGTTTATAATGATGATTTTTGATACCACGAGAGATTCGGCAGGCACCAGTCTACAGCCATAGCCAGGCCTAGACCGTGATCTTCAACATTCAGGATTCGAAACTTTAGTTAGGTTCCAACTCCTCCCTAATCGTGTGCGCAAAGGACCTGGTGTTGGAATGCTGCGTACGGCCAACTAAGTACCTCACCTGGGCAACAAGATTGTTTGCTGCTGCAAATACCCAAACCGTCGATACGATCTCTGCAAGCTGCTTTTAGCTCGTTCCTGATCGAAGAGCATTGTTGCGCAATGCCGTCCGAGAATTTTAGCTTCCATCTGGTCCAATCATTGGCCGTGAGTGCTGATTCTTCGGGGTGAATTCCCCAGTGTACTAAAAACGGCGCCATCCGAACGTGTGGTACGGACTCTGGGCAAACTAACGCTACTGATCCTTCGTCATCCGAAGTTCCCAGCGGGAGGCGTCCCGTCTACCGCAAGACAGGAGGGGGTTGACGTTGGTCGGATCACGCAGAGCATGCGATTTACCCCTGAGTATTTGTGATGATATCATGGGCATGATCGGGTGGGTTCAATGACCTACGCGGAATTTCATGGTAGGATCTTAGTGTTAAAATGTCGGCGGTTTCCATTCATTGCTGCCGCAGAGAAGTGTCAGTGCGCTTGAGAGTGAGGATGGAGACCGTCTCCGAGCAGAGTTGCCCCTGGTTCTACGGATCTTTCTCACGCCTTTGTGTTTTGATCTCAAAATTTTCTGGAATCATAGTCATGTATCATGTAAACGAGGTGAATTGTAACAACTTCAGGGAATCTAAAGATGTGATTTGGAGTCGTCTGTAGCAACGGCTTTCGTCTAGGGAATCTGAGCTTCAATTATTCACAACCTGGTTGAGTGGAGTGTAATCTCTGATCTAGTCTATGCCCTCGATGCCACAGGTTCCGTTTAGAGCAGTCCCCTTCCAAATAGACTCCTAATCGTCCTCGTACTCAGACAAACTTCTGAATCCATACTCATCAACCGGTACGGTGTTTGCAGGGGGCCCTGCAAACTTCATCACCATAGTCGATAACCCCGACCACGACAAGAAAAACATAACAGCATTCAAAACCCAAACTCCCCAAGCCGTCTCCGGATGAAGGATATAAGGCATTCCCGGCGCCAGTCTCTGCGACCGATCGACGGTGGGCCGCATCCTCCTCTCGTACTCGTCGAAAGCAGCATCCAGGTCGTCGGGAGATTTCAGAATCATGCCCGCCAAGTTGTAAGCCCCGTTCAACGCCAACGTTGTTCCCATTCCCGACAGCGGCGAGGCGCAATACCCAGCGTCGCCCAGGAGCACCACCCTCCCCTTGCTCCACTTGTCCATTTTGACCTGACTGACCGTGTCGTAGTAGAAGTCGTCCGTCGCCATCATCTCCTTGATGATGCGATCCGTCTCCCATCCCAGACCTTGGAAGTACTCCTTTAGAATCGCCTTTTGCGCGCCGGTGCTCCCACCTTTTCTCTCTGCGACAGCAAGAAGCCTCTCATCCTGGTCGTTGACGACAGCCATGAACACTGTCGTCTTATCCTCGAGACCCGACGGCCGGATCATGATTCCACGGCGACCTGCCGCATGGAACCAGCGACGCCACTCCGAATCCATTGGACCGCGCGGCATGCTGAAGAAGCCGCCGTACATGCCTAGGCGTTTGACCCGGTCCTTCTCTCCCTCGGCTCCCCATGCAAGGCTCCTGGTTCGACTTTGCACGCCGTCGGCCGCAACAACAATGTCGAATGTGCGCCTCTCGCCGCTCTTTGCAAATTGCACGTGGACCTTGTCGCCATCCTGCTCCAGCTGATCCAGAGAATCGCCAAAAATGAACTCGATCCCCGCACCACCTTCTCCTTGCACCTCCTTGCTGACTTGTTGACTCCGGTTGTACAGCAACTCTGCCATGCGTCCTCGCAAAATCTCAATGTCGCTCGTTGGCGTCTGGACTTTCCCGCTCTTGTCTGCGCCGAAACCAGCCCATACTTGACCGTTTCTGTCAACAAACTGCACGCCTTCTTCGCCGGTGGTCGCAGCACGGATGGCGCGCTCAAGCCCGAGTTTGCGGATGATGGTCACTCCGGCACCGCGGACATCGATGTTTTGTCCCTGGGGACGAAAGACAGGCGCCCGCTCCAAAATAGTGATGTGAGGCTTTTCTGTTGCAGGTAACGAGGATAACAGAAGAAAGGTTGCGAATGTTGGGCCAGCGATGCTGCATCCGACGATAAGAATGTTCATGGGCGCCATATCGACAATAGTAGTCAAGAATTGGGAGCTCCTAAAATTGAATAAGGAGTGCCAAGAGATGTGGGAAGCGATGTTCTATCATGTGCTAATGAGCACAAAGACAGTATTGTACTCCGTCTGGATGTATTGCGTCATGAGGCTTGAATCCTTCGTTTGAGTCGGCAACATTCTTCCGCATGCTGACATGACTTGCGGTTTGATGCCGCTTACCCGTAGCAGATAATAACGTTGATTGCGGCTGCGCCTAAGATGTCAGCGCTTGTTTTCGTGTGAATCTTACGGAGAGACTCTTGCAGTAGCAAACATAATGATAAGACAGGTTCGAAAGCTCCACCTTTGGCGGAATTGCAGCGTTTTGCTTCACGGATAGCTCCTATTTCAGGCAACTTTGCTGGATGGGGACACCGATATATGTAGCATCACACAGCAGAACGTCGATGATTGATAGAACACAAGTGAGGAGAAAGACTCTATATCTGGCAGGTTCTACTGCTCTGTCACGGCCACGGCGATAATCAGAGAGAAAAACAGACAGGGTTGTCGAGACTGAAAATGTTAATGGACGTAGATAGAGAAATTGTAAATAGATTTAGATAATCTGACGGTAAAGACCGTTAGGTGAAAAGAGAGTCAGTACAGAGAACGAAACTTGTACTCCAGAGAGGAAGCGGGTGCGTTATCGACAGCTCTATCAGAACGAACCACATCAAACCTCCTCAATCGACTTTGATCGCAATCTTCCCGACAAAGCCCTGCTCGAGAAGCAATTTGTAGGCCTCCTTCGTCTCCCCCCATTCAAAAGTCTTGGCGATCACTGGCTTGATGTTGTTCTTCTCGATAAAGGCACTCATGTCTTGGAACATGCCGAGACTGCAGTACATGAGGCCTCGAACTGCGAGATGAATTAGCTCATAATCAATTACCATCTGGCAGCAGACTTACTCGTCTTCGCGCCAAAGACAACGTCAGGGATGAGGTCGTATTTCTCCGACGCAGATAGAAATCCAACGGCCGAGACCAGACCGTCTTGACGGAGCGCGCGTAGGGATTCGGCAATTGTCGAGGCTCCCACGACATCAACGACATGATCGGCGCCGCGCCCATTTGTCAGATCGAGAACATCCTTGCTCCAGTTGGGATTATTCTTGTAATTGAGAGCGTGCGAGGCCCCGAGCTTGCGAAGAAAATCAAGTTTCTCCTCCGACGTAGAGAAAGCGATGGTCTCGGCACCAACGGCGGCGGCGATCTTCGTCACGTTAGTCTCCAGCTTTTCACATATATGGTAGGGTGGCTTGCCTGAAGAACCGCAATGCTCACACCACCCGTACCCTGGACTACCACAACATCGCCCTTCTTCAGAGACTGCGGGCCTCCGAAGAGCACGTTCCAAGCAGTGACATACGGTCCGCTAAGAGATGCAGCTTCTTCAAAGGTCAAATTAGAAGGCAAGGGGGCGAGAGAATCCTCGTCAAACACGGCGTAATGCTGCAGAACGCCGTCCATGTCCCTGTTCCCAGGTCCGACCTTATTGTTGAGCGCCGCCTGCGTCTGTCCGGCTTTCCAGGTTGAGTTGGTTGCGTTGATGACTTTGTCGCCAACTTTCCATTTCGATGACGTGGAGCCGACCTCGGCGACGACGCCGGCACCGTCGCTCAAGGGGACCAGTCCGTCAACTGGCCCGCCGCTGGCATATCGCGGGTCGGATGTCAAGATGAGGAGGTCGCGGTAGTTGAGGGACGCCGCGTGCATACGGACGAGGACCTGGCCCTCCTTGGGGCTAGGTTTGGGGACTTCCTCGAGAGAAAGATCTTGGTCGATGCCGTCGGGTGTGCAGGTTCCCTGGACACGGTTGCGAATTCTCCAGGCCAAAGACTTTGTTGCCGACATTTGTGGTTTTCCGACTTCCTGGATTTCAAACTAACACAAGCTTATGAAAATCAAAGATCAATGTCAAAAATTCTGGTTAGCTGTTGCGCCAGAGGTCGTGTTTAAATATTCGTCAAGCGTCCATACTGCAAGAACATTGGAGGCCATTTCGCGCCAATGTGTCGTAAGATGAAGTAGTTTCAACGTTATGCACGTGTGTTATATTACCAAAGAACCTGGCTGCATAATCAAAAGATTCTGCGTTCGTGGCTCGACTTAAGCTAGAAGGTAGTACGAGGAGTGTGCAATGAGGCCGGGGGGTGCAAGGTTTGCCTCATTCATCAACAATAGTGGCGTGCCCGTTTACGAATTCAAACCTGTCGGCTCCAACGTTGATTTAATCAGCGGAAGTCTCCGTGGAACGGCCCGGAAGCCGGGGGAATTTGCTCCTCTCTCGGGCCTGGGCATCGGTAGGAATCCTTCAGCTTAGCTGACGAGCTGCATTTGTTGGAGAAGTAGAAACCCCCAACGTTATGAGAAATGGACAAGCATCAGCCATTAGAATGCAGAGAAACTCCAGGGGGGTTGATTCGTGGATTCTTCCTGTCCACTAAAGCGAGACCAGGATGCAGGCCGCATCGGCTGACCACGGGCTGGAGCAGGCTGGGCGGCAAGCTCTCCCTTTCACTGATAGCCTGATTTTCTTGCAGTTCTTATCTCCACTTTGTCAGCTCTCCGCAAGGCTCCTAACCTTCTCACGCCGAAGTCAGACAAAGCCCAGGTCTCGGAGCTATTCTGTCCTCCATACCTAGGCAGCCATGGAGGCCGCCGGACTGGCATCGAGCATCTTGACGTTCATCGAGGTTTCGTACAAAATCGCCAAGGGGGCGCATGAGATCTACACATCAGTCTCGGGGAACACTGCCGAAAACACTCATGTTGTCAACGTCATTTCCGATCTGGAAAAAGCGACCAGCGGCTTGAACGCCAGCGCTCCGGGCAAAGGCGATCCAGAGCTTGTGTCTTTATCAACTCAATGTCAGAAGTTGTCCCAAGATCTCCTGAAACTCCTGCGCAAACTTCAGGCCAAGGACAAGACTCTCTTGCGCAGCTTTTCGGCAGCGTTTGCCGGTGCACGCAAGCAGAAACAGGTTGCCGCCATCGAGAAGAGGCTGGACCAGTATCGCCAACAGATACTTCTTCGATTGACATTGTTAATATGGTGCGTGGCTGGCTCTTTACCACTCAAGGAGATGCCGAAGTTCTAACGTCAAAGCTTAGTCAAAATCAGTCACCAATTCAGGACAAACTACTCCAGATTCGTCGTGAAAGCGACCTGTTGGAAAACAAGCGTGCTCTAGAGCTAGAGAAACTCCAGAACCAACTTGTAGAAGTTGTACAAGCTCTGAAGCTCCAGCCCAATTCTAATTCTCGACACATAACCGATACAGATCCCAACACGAAGGATGATTTATCTCCCTCAACAGTTCTCAGTAGCGAAGGAAACTCCTAGGATTTTGAGAAACATAACATCAGATGACAAAGCTCCACCAGGCGACCTTCCAGCCAGCCCAAGCAGTGATCCCGGTGACCTGCCCAAGCTTTTGGACAAGTTGTCTCGACTTTACGAGACGATTCAGAAAGACAACGGTGTGTTGCGAGGATTGTACTTCAGCTCCATCTCCCGCAGGGAAGATGCAATCACCGACGCCGTGTCCAAGACTTTCAGTTGGATCATTGGAGATCTCCACGAAAACGACCTCGAGGATGGAGTTGACGAGGATTCGGCTAGCGATGGCTCGTTCACTCCGGTCCATTCAGACGATGACATTGAAAAACTCGAAAACGACAATGGCAAGCCTCCAAGACCTTATGCTGGAGCGCCAGCTCAAGAGGACACAAACGGCACGGCTCTCGGCACCCACCAATGGAAAATCCAGCAAGAGGAACAGCTCAGGAAAACTACGTCGGAGACATTCATGTCATTCCTGAGATCCGCGGGAGATACATTCTTCATCTGCGGAAAGGCGGGGTCCGGAAAGTCAACGCTCATGAAATTCCTGTCGCACCATGAACGAGTAGAGAGCGCATTGGAAGAGTGGTCAAACGGGCGGAAACTTGTACATGTCAGCATGTTCTTCTGGAACGCCGGTGGCCAACTACAAAAGTCCTTGGAAGGATTCTATCGCACCATCCTGTTTCAGACTTTGAACCAGTGCCCCGAGCTGATCGGTGCTGTGTTCCCCTCGCTTTCATCAACGCATTCCATGGAAGTCCCTCTGTCGATATTGATACAAGCATTCAGGCGGCTGATCGATCTCGAAACGGCCACGAGCCACACATTCTGCTACTTCATCGATGGCCTTGACGAATGCGAAGCAGACGCGGTGGGACAAAAGCAGCTTGCAGAGATTTTGGTCGAGTGGTCAAGAGCCCAAAACGTCAAAATCATCTGCTCCGCCCGGCCGTACACTGTCTTTTTGGACATCTTCCAACAGGCGGAAACTCGAATCAACCTCCACCAACTGACGAGGAGTGACATGCTCGACTTCACGAAGACCCAGTTCGAGGAACAGATAAAGGGGCCCGCGTACGACAAAGAGCGAATTGCTTGCCTCGAACTGGTGGAGAATATCGTGGACAAAGCGCAAGGCGTCTTTCTTTGGGTCAGCCTCGTTGTGAGATCGCTTCTCAACGCTGCACTGGAGCACGAAGATGAGCAATCATTTACTCAAAGACTGGAAGAATGCCCATCAGATCTTAACGACCTTTTCCGCAAGATGTTGAGCACAGTTGGCTCGTCTCCGTCTTTGAAGCATCGCTCTAACGTGATCTTGTATCTGACATCAATGTCTTACCATGGGTGTCCATACATCATGTCCAACGCTTTAACAATCGCATGGTTCCCGGAATTCAACTGGTTTAAGGGAGGCTCGGACTTTCCCCTCGGTCTCAAACGATGCCCATATACAGATAGCGAAATTTTAAGCCGGCACGACATTGTACGCAAACAACTTCATCTTCTTACAAGGGGTCTGGTCGAAATGGTCAAAAACGAAGACAAACAAGACGGTTTATCACTTTTCTACGCATACCGTATTGATCTCTTCCATCGAACTGTACGGGAAGATCTAGATCAAGAATGGCTCTCGAAGCTTGAAAATCGGCCATTTGCATCCGTGCAGCAGGAGATTGAGGCATGCAGTCAACTGATCGCTGCGGAAGCGAAATTCGCCCCGAACGTCCCGAGATTCACACCATACATTGATTCCATGAGAGCTCATCCTCAATACCTTTCGTGCTACTTCTTCTTCTACTATCTGAATAATGTTCAGAATGAGGGATGTAGCATTCCAATTCGTTACATCAAAGACATGGAGGAAAGTGTCTGCGAAACACACCGATCAAACGGGAATCGCTTTTCAATGCCCCCGTTGTCTAAGAGCTTCGAGGTCGATGCATGGATTGCATGCCAAAATAATCGTGTGCCTTTGCTTCTTGGCTATGGCCTCGCTGTGAATCCAGTATCCATCTGGCATCTAGCTGCAAGTCACAACGCGGTCGACTACATCAGAGATCGACTTGATTCGGTGAAAGGTATAGCGACCGTCAACCCTCCGGAGCTCAGCATGTTGTTATCGGCAGCTGTAGCTCCTAGCCCTTCACTTGTTCAATATCTCCTTGGAAGAGGCGAACATCCGAGCAACCTTATAACAGCCATTGCACAGCAGAACCCGAATGGAGCCTGCGAAGTGACGGTCTGGGAGGCATTTCTCATCCGCTGGGCTGGAGCCGTAGCTGAATACTGCACCAGCCTGCACCAGGGACGAGCTACTGAGTTGATACTTATTGAACTTGAGAAATTATCCCTTATGGTCGAGATTCTCGTCCAGGCAGGCGGCGATCCAACGTCCAAGCTTCTGTTTGAAGTTATACGTTGGGAGCAACGGGGACTTCCCCGGCGGAAAATAGAAGTCATTTCTACCCATCATGTGGGAGTGGTTCAGTTATTAGAAGTCTTCGAACCAAAAAACAAAGCTGTTCTGATTGGAATGATATCCAACAAGCAGCGAACCAAAAAGGCCTCCCTGCATCGATTTTGGAGGCGGAGGGAGAAGCCAAAGAATGAAGAATCTTTCAACATTGTGGATTATCCCTGGATTCCAACAGGTCGTCTCTTCGAAGTGTGTTGGCAGGGGATAGGCGTCGTGTCCGGAAATGGGACCCGACTTGTTCGGGATTTTGGCGTCAGGTGGTTTTGAAATCTGTATTACCTACTACACGTCTCAAACGCAGTGGCATATACTGTCTCTGAATGATTCATCATAATAGCTGATTCTTTGACCCATAAGGTAATTTGAACCCGGTGAATAAACAACATAGATTTCGGCTACGACAATGTGAAAACTAGTAAAAGCTTCAACGTAGCAATGTCTATCAAGGCTGATTAATGTGGTTTACTTCGCTGTAAATGTGGCATGAGTGAATTAAATAATAAAACACAAAATACAAAGTGTATGTAGAACTCGTCGGGATTTAAAAGCCATATCACAAGATTTAGAGCGAGTTACAGTGTAGAATTATGTCGGTCTATTAACTAGGTATACGGGTATCACGTTGATTTTGCTTGGAGCCTCCTAATCGTGTATCTTAGAAGACCTGTCCTTTGGTCTGGTGCACCTTGGACACGTTGACATTCCTCCACAGCAGCACGCAAGCCAGCGCCAACGGCATGAAGGCCGCGCCGCAGATGACCATGTGCCGCTGCACGTCTTCGTACGCGTGGATGATGGCGGTGCGGACCGCGGTGCCCCACTTGTACGACAGCTGGACCTTGATGTCGCCGTAGATGGTGGCGGCCTCGGCCCTTGCGTCGGCGGGGAGGTACTTGACGAGGAACTCGAGGAACTCGTTGGTCCAGATGGCGCCGGAGATGGCGCGGCCGACGGAGCGGCCGACCGAGGTGGCCAGGCCGATGAGGGCGAGCATGACCGTGATCTCGTTGTGCTTCACGACGGCCATGACGGCCAGCTGCTCGCAGATGATGATGGTGCCCGCGGACACGGCCTTGAGGATCTGGCACATGATGACGTAGCCGATGTAGGTGTCGGGCGTGCAGAAGTGGATGAGCAGGCCGGTCGAGAGGCAGGCGACGGGGATGGCGGCGCAGGCGATCCACTTGTAGTGGTTGGTCTGGCGGATGAGACTGGTGCCGTTAGTATTTGGCCTTTTGCAGATGAAGTGTGTTTGGGGGGTAACTTACAGTCCGACGATGGGGCCCCAGGTGCAAGAGGCAATGGTGTAGATGTTGCCGATGAAACCAGCCTGGCTGATGCTCTGCCTGTGGACGACCTGGAGGTAGGACGAGAAGTAGGACTCCCAGGTGCTGAAACTCAGAGAAATCACACAGGCGGTGGCGGCGGAACCCAGGATGGTTCGGTCCTTGAGGTTCTTCCACGGCACCAGGGGGGGTCTCGGCGTACATCCTCTCCCAGAAGCCGAAGAGCACCAGGCAGAAGATTCCGATGATGATCATGGCGATGATGTGTCCGGAGGCCCAGCCGTTGGCGGCGTAGCGGACCAAGCTGAACGGCAGGAGGAACAGGGAGAAGCCGAACATGATGAGCAGCATGCCGACGACTGTCGTTCCGTCAGTCCAAAGTTCCTGTTTGGGGTCTCCACCGAGAGTACTCACTGTCAAACTCCCGGAAGTAGAACACGAGCGACTCCTGGACGCTGCGTCCGCTCTTGACGAGCTCCGGGCCCTGGCCGTTCTTGTACGCCTTGCGCAGGTTCCACCACAGCATGCCGGTGATGAGCAATCCGAAGACGGGGAAGATGATGGCGAAGGAGCCAAAAGCCCAGCGCCAGGTGCTCTTCTCCTCAAAGAGCTCCGCGATGATGGGGCCGGCGAAGGCGTTGGCGATGTAGGCCGTCGAGTTGAGCGGGTAGATGATCATTCGGTTGCGGACGGACGTCGTATCGGAGATGAGGACGGTGTGGATGTAACCGATGCCACCGCTTCCAACGGACCAGAAGACCTAGAGCTTGAGTTAGTATCGAGCCATCCACGGCTGATGTTGAGCAGGGGAGGGGCGCGTATTGGCTTACCTGCGCGGCAGCATACGTCTCAACGTTGCGGCAGACAGCCATCAAAATCAGACCGAAGCAGCAGAGGGCGTGCGCGAGGATGTATCCCTCCATACGTCCAAAGATGTTGAGGATCTTGGCCAGGGGCAGCTGCGAGACACCGCTGGCGAGCGAGGCGACGATGCCCGTGGTGGCGGTGAGGCCGTGGCGCTGGAACGATGAGGTCACGTACACCGCCAGGTTGCTGTTCATCTGCTGCTGCATGGAATGGGTGTACGATGTGACCCAGATCCTGGAAAGTCAGCGACCCCGTCCGTCACCCTTTGTCACATGTCAAGGGACAAACCTACAAGACATAGGTCAGGATGAGGGCCCTGTACGTCCACGCGGACGTGATGGCCTCGATCTTCTTGACACCATTCTGCGGCTCCGTCTTGTCGTCGTCGGACTCGTGGCCCGAGTTGTCGGTGCTGATCTCCGTCGTCGTCTTGCCCGGGGCCTTCTCGTCGAGGCTGTGGCTCTGGCTGGGGCTCTAGGCCGCGGCCACCTGCTGGACGGCGGGCGCGCTCATGGTGGGCTAAGCTGTGGTCGGTCTTGGGGAGACAGCCGAGGAATGGTCGGGAGCTGGTTAAGCTGAGGATGAGCGATGATCCAGGCAACGGGGAACCTCTTCCAAAGCACGGCGGAGGGGCAGTCTTATTATGTAGCCACAGCGTCGCAACGAGGGCCCTCTCCCGCGCAGGGCGAAAGAAGCTTATACGAAGGCAACATGCGTGCTTTACGTAAATCTCTTCATCCAGTGCCAACATGCAACGGAACAGAGCAACCGAACGGGAAAGATCGTGCAGGGTTCCAGAATCCAGACAACGGTCAGGCTGTCAGCTGGCCGGCATCGGACGAGACGTACAGCAAATAGGCCGGCGGCACAGCATATGCGAGGGAAGAAAACTGCTTTTTCCGCCCAGGCTGGACGCGCCTCTTCTGGTTCTCACCAAAAAGAGAACGTGCCCGGTTCCGACTTTGCACGATCGAGGTCCACAGAACATGACTTGGCAGCATCGTCTCGTTGGCTGGTCGGGCGAACCCAGCGCCGCGAGAGTCGTCCCAGATTCCTAAAACGGGCAGTTCGTCGTCGGGCAGCGGATACACCCCCCCGGACGCCCTCACCGTCGTATTAGTGTAGGTAGACGACTTCAGAAGGGTTGTCCGCGCGGATGTCCTCCTCGGGGGGCCCCCGGTGGCCCCTCCCATCGCATCGCTCCGTCTTGGCGGAGGCGGTTGGCAGCGGATCAGATAAAACTTTTTGTCTGTTTGGCTTGGCAACATGCAAGAGCGGATCTGATAAGATTGAAAACGGGGTCGCGTCGAGAGTCAGTGTGGTGGGGGGGGGTTGGGCGAGCATCATGTCGTGTCCAACCGAGACCACCCTTATGCATCGCAAAGGTTCCTGGGGTGACACTTTGCACTTTGACAGGCATTTGAGGAGTTTTTTGCTCTTCCATGTGAGCCAAGCGTTTTTATCAATCTATTGGTCATTGATGTAAGCTTAGATCCTCATTGGCCGATCCGGAGTCGGGAACCACTCACGACATGGCCTGTCCGTAGGGCAAGATGGGTTGGTTAGCCCATGGTTCTGGCCGAGATCGAAAGACTTTGTCATGTTTCTTCTTCCGGTTCTGGCGACGAGTTCGCGTGTGTAAGGTAAGCATGCACAATGTGCGCCTCCAGCGTCCAGTGGTGCCACGGGAATGGGTTCACGTCCTCGCTTGCTCACTTGCATCTGGCTGTGCTTGGCATAAGCAACTTTACCAAGACAAGAAGTTTCGACAGAATGGGCAAGACGCCACATACATGCTCAAAGGTCAAAGAGGGCTTGAAAATAAGTTGTTGGTGGAACACTTCCACTTGACGTTTCCACACAACGGGTCTTCGTTCGTGACACCCCCGTCCATCAAATGGTCCCCACTCCAACTGATAGGCTGCGATAGCATAACCTTAATGGCAAATTTTCAGCCTCCAGGCCTCGGTCCGTGTGTCTTGGTTGATGGCATCTGCGTCTACGAGTTTATTTCAACTCTTGCGGAGTCGACTGGACGTTGGTTGACTCTCGGTTTACAATTCGACTTTAGGAGATCCAGTTGGCGCGGCCAAACGTCTCTTGCGTGACATCCCAGTGCCAAGATGAGAGTAGACATGGACATCATGAGTTCGCTGCCTTCTTCGTAATTACTAAATCTGCTCAACCCAATGTTGACGGTCTGACCTCCGCCGGATTTTCACTTGTCAAGATGGCACCACCCGTAGTCGTCCTCAGCTTTCGATGAAAGCTTGGAACGGCATTGTTGGCCCGGATTCGCAGCGGAGTCTAGGCCGGTGTAGATTTCCAGAATTGCGCAACATCGCCGTTGATGGGTTCCAACGCACAACTTGCGCTTCAGGAAAAGAGGTTAGAAGGGGGCAGACTATGCCGTTCTGGACGTGGCCGAGAGGAATCCTGACCAATGATGGCGGTGGGTACGCCGAAATCGCGAGTTGGTCGGGAACCGTATCCTGGATTCCCGTACTGAGGCTCCCACATTCTTACATGTAGTCTCCGCCCGAGAAGGTCCGAGCCCGAGAAATATTGAAAATCGTAAAAATTTCTCTTCGTCGATGGGATTGACTGTTGGTGCAACTTTCTTCGCAGCAACTCCGCGGGAAGCCTGATACCTTCGAGATCCACGACATGGTGGGCGAGATCGACCGGACTACCCCGTGACACTTCCGGTGGATACGCCATTCTGCCGCTAGGATCGGTTGGATAATATCATCCGAGTTTATGCCACAGACCGAGGTAGGATGGAATCCAAAAAGGCAGTGCCCATTCAAGTAAGACGTTGCGCAAGACTCGAAGTTGAGCCGATCGCGTCCGTCAGGAAGGCCTTTGACACGTTCTAGGTGTGTGATGCAATTTCATCATGAGAAGAGGAAATGGAAATTTCCAACCGATGCCTCAACCACCATCGAACTAAGTTCGTAAGAAGGATAGGAGTTGGAAAGTCGCTCGAGTTAATTTTAGCACTCCTCCTACCACATGGCGCTAGTCCGTATTCAGACGCCCCACAAATACCAGGCAACTGGCCAGTGGAACCCCTTTTCATCCCGATTTCTTCAACTCAACCTTGCATCACGGAGCGCATCCCGGTAGCTGTCTGAACGACAGGACGTTACACCAAGATCAACGGATCCAGTGAGTGTTGGAGTTTCAATTGACGACCTGGACCACGAGTCTTGGCTGACAACCTTCCCAGAACTTCATTGAGCAGTGCCTGCGTCGCAACCAGCCCCGGCAGCCATGGCCAACGTCTTCCGTCAAGCCACATCGTGGCTCTACACCGGCCTCGCCGTCACCGTCCTCGGGACCTGGAGCCTCATCATCCTCTTCCTCGTCGGCCTGACGGCGCTCAACCAGGACCCGGGCCTCCTCCAGCTCATCGCCCTGCCGTCGCTGCTCACCTTCCTCGTCGCGAAGCTCGTCGTCGCCGCGTCCACCCCCACCACCGCAGCCGCAGCCACCCGGACGACCCCGGCGGCCCCCGGCAACAACCTCGCGACCTGGCTCGCGACAGCCGACAACGGGTCCCCGCACGGCGCGCTGGTGCTCTTCCTCTTCTCCGTCACCTGGCTGCTGCACCTCGCGCGCGTCGTCTTCATGATGTTCCTGATGATGCTCATGGGCGGCTTCTTCCTCTTCGCCGCGTCCCTCGACTCCGTCGACAAGGAGGACAAGGCCACCGGCGGCGAGGGCTTCTTCGACAGCGCCGGCGAGCGGGAGAACTTCACCACCGCGCTCGTCGAGTTCGAGGAGCAGGTCGGCATCACCTTTGGAGACAAGATCAAGGGCAACCCGTGGCTGCTGTTCCAGGTCGTCGTCGGGCTGTGGAGTGTGTCGGCCGCGTTGATGGTGTACATTGTCGCGTATGGTTTCTCGGCCATCCGGCAGGTGTTGACGACGCCGCTTGAGGCGTGGTCGAGGAGCGAGGCGCCGGCGCCGGCACGGGTGGAGGGTGTGCAGCAACCGGCGGCTGTGGTGGTTGAGAAGGAGACGATCGTGTTGCCGGCGGGGGCTCAGGGTGCGAATTGAGTTTGATTTGGAGTACTCATTTGGGCACGATACGGTTGGTCATTGGGGATGCGTTGTGAGATTTACCAAAGCGATGGCTGGGGCTCTTATGCCTCCCAGCGAGTTATCAGTGAGAATCCCTCCAAGCGAAGCAAGATGACTACCTTTTTAATATAGTTTCCTCAAACTGCCTTCAGGTTTGAAAGAGTTTGCTCACTTCTCAGTACGCAAAGTGGCGAATGTGTCCCTTGCGTCTACGCTACGTATCCACGCGAGACTCGGTCCCAGGACAGCAAACACCCGGCTCTGCAGCATCCCGCTGCCCAGCCGGCCTGGCGAGGAAGCGCGGACCTCGGAAGGGCGCGTGAGCCGGAAGGAGGCCTCGCCTCCGAGTGGGTCCCTGCCGGCGCCTGCCTTCCCGACTTGCCTGGCCGCGAAGCAAACAGGCAGGAACACCCAACTGCTGCTTCCCATCCCGCAAGAACAGCCACTCTCCCGCCCCTGCCTCCTTCACTCGGTCCGGCGCCGTCGTAAGTATCTCTCATCGCCAGCGCATCTGTGGTGCAGTGGTTTAGCATTCCGGCCTCCCACCCGAGAGAGCCGGAGACTTGGGTTCGAATCCCGGCGGATGCATTTTCTGGCTGTAGACGTCGTTGTCTTTTTGGTATACCCCTCGTTACATTTTGGACATGGTTTGAGTGAATATTTCCCCCTCTTCCTACGTAGACACGCAGGATGTACAGCACAAATGTTAGCCGTAGGGTTATAGTCTAGTTTGCGTATGAATTAATATCGCCACCGTCTAAGCTGCCTTGATCTCTATGGTTCCGTTTGCCCGGCATGTAAACACCCTCTACCCATGAAATCACGTTTGAATGCGTCCATCCACCCCCAACCATTACCTCGTCCCATCCAAGATCCGGCACGCCTCGGCCACCTGGGCCGTGATGTCCTCAATATACCCCCACGAAAACATGTCAAAATGGTTCCCCGACGTCACCAGACTCCTCTCCACATACCCGGGACAGTACGCCTCCCACCCCAGCTTGTCATCACCGCGGTAGACGTCGACAGGACTGATTCCCTCCCCAGGCATCGGCACGCAGTCCCGCGCCCTCACCAACACGGCCCGCGGCGGACGTTCCCACACAACCTCGGCCGTCTCCTTCTCCTCCCTGCTCCCGTAAAACGACCTCTCCGCACCGTCGCCGGCGTCCTCGGCCTTCACCGCGGCATTCGTCGCGGCGGCCCCGCACTTGGGCATCTTCCACACCTTGACCATGCCCCCGGCCAACTTCATCGCCCGCCTCGCCAGCCGCAGGTTCTTCCCCTCGGGCTCCTCCGTCTCGATCCACGTCCCAATCTTCACCTCCGAGCCCGCCGGCCAGATGGGGTACACGCTGTCAATCACCACCAGCCCCGCGATCTCGACCCCGTCGCCCGCCCCGTCGTCCTCGTCGACCCCGTCCGCGTTCCTCCCCGTGCGCAGCAGCCTCGCAATCTCCAACGCCAACAGCCCGCCCAGACTCCAGCCCCCCAGCAGGATCTTCTTCTTCTTCCGCCTGCCGCTTTCCGAAGTCACGCTCGGCGCCAGCGGGGGGTAGTCC
The DNA here is from genome assembly GCA_025962755.1 of Colletotrichum tropicicola. Taxonomy (NCBI): domain Eukaryota; kingdom Fungi; phylum Ascomycota; class Sordariomycetes; order Glomerellales; family Glomerellaceae; genus Colletotrichum; species Colletotrichum tropicicola. Next base: position 51,845 of record JAOWMA010000093.1, read on the forward strand.
GACGACCCGTTGACCGTGTTCCGGATCATGCGCAGGTACGCGCGCGCCATCTCGGGCAGGCCGCCGTCCCAGCCGGTGCCCGAGTGGAAGCGCGGGTTCGCGATGCCGAAGACGGCGCGGCCGAGGGGCGAGAGGCAGTGGTACGCGAAGGTGGTGCCGCCGCCGTCGTGGATGAGGAAGAGGGGCGTCGCCGTCTGCCCGGCCGGCGGCGCGGGCTGGATGACTTCGCACTCTCGGGGGAACTTTTGGACGACCATATTGTTGCGCTTGTTGTGGTGTGTGTGTGTGTGTGTGTGTGTGTGTGTGTGTGTGTGTGTGAAGATGGAAGAATGACGGGAGAAAATTTGAGAAGAGGTGAGTGAGGGATGTCCGGAGAATCAACCGCTCGTCGGACTTGCAGCCCGGACGTGCTGAGGTCCGAACCCGATCGAGGCGCGCGCGAGAACAGAGACAGAGTGCGTGCGGGGTTTACTCGTCCAGTGTTGTTGAGTATGGAGTTGATTCCAAGTTTCTCGGTCTTGCTGGTCTACTTCCCGAACGAATCAGAAAGAGATTGGGAGCGAGATGTGTGGTGAAGTTGCGCGGAACTGGGATGAGGCAGGGTTGAAATCCGGGGCGAGCTGAGATGAGATGGGCGCGGCGCAAGTGGTGTGCGATCGGACAAGCATGTGCGTCCCGCCCACCCCACCAATCGCCAGGATTCCGCCCTGGCGGGGCTCTTCCGCTTCGGCGTTCGGCGGGCCCGCTTTTCGGGGCGAAGGGGTCGCCCGTCGGAGCTGTTATCATCACGTCGTCGCCGAGGGGACCGGTTGTGGGTGGGATGGATTCAAGTTGATGAACTGAAAACGATTAAATGGAAACGAATTGTTTCTCCGATCCCTGGTTTGTGTAACGCAGCCTCACACTTTACCCAACAAAGTTGCCATCCTCCACTTACACGGAATCATCAGGTGCGCTTATACGTTTGGATATTTCTTCTTTTCCTTTTCCTACCGTAGTCTTGCAATCTATCCAAATCTACACCCGTCCTACGTCCTGGGCGTATACTTCAAACACAGAGGCCGCTTCGGCTTCGACGCAGAGTGCTTATTCCGATCGACCGAGTCCTCCGGCACCTTGTCCATCTTGTTCCCCTCGGCATCGCAGAGATGAAAGTCGAATCTCGAGACAAACAGCGCGGTGGTGATGCCCATCTCCAACTTGGCAAACTGTTTCAGCACGTTAGCACAAAACAAACACCCTAAAAGGAACAAGAAACTCACCCTCATCCCCAGACACGGATGCCGTCCGCTCCCCCACCCGTTAAACGCCCTCGGATCCCGCTTATCCTCCTCCCTCCCCGCCAGGTACCGCCCGGGATCCCACCTCATCGGCTCCGGGAACAGCCGCTCGTCAAAGTGCGTGTCGTCAAAGTGATACACCGCGTACGCGTCCGCCGGCACGACCTCCCCGCTCTCCCCGATGGGGATGTCCCTCCCGGTCCCGTTGTACCGGAACCCGCACCCGGTGATCGTGTGCCGGATCGTCTCCTTCAGCCCGACGTCAATCATCGGGAACTCGGCCTCCCACGTCTCCACGTCGAACCTCGACAGCACGTCCTCCGCCGCCTCGCCCTCGCTCCTCCGGTGCCGCGCAACCACCCCGTCCACCTCCCGCTGGATCTCCCTGTACCAGCGCTCGTCCGCCCCCAGGAAGCACAGCAGATACGCCGCGTTGATCCCGCTGTTGATCAGCCCCGCGAACAGCGCCCCGACAATAAACGCAACCATCTCGACCGTCGAGTCCCCCTGGTCCATCAGGTACTGCAGCGCGTCCGTCCCCTCGACGCCCCTCGCCTTGCGCTCCTTGATCACCCGCTCCAGGATCATGTACATGCGCGCGCCCGAGTACACGCGGCGGAAGTGGCCCACGGTCGGCATCCAGGGGAACATGATCTTGGTCGCCGTGCTCGCCGCGTCGATGCTCTCGAATATGCGCAGCGTCTCCGCCAGCAGGCCCGCGTCCTCGGCCACCTCGTCGCACCCGACCATCCGCATCGTCAGCTGGAACACGAGCCGGTACATGTCCTCGAACGGGTCGAACACCGCCCCCGGTCCCCGCGCCGCGAGCCGGTCGGCGGTCGCCCGCGTGTCGTTGACGAGGAGGTGCAGCCGGTTGCAGAGCTGCTCCTTGCGCAGCAGCTTGACGATGTTGCGGTTGAACTTGCCGCCAAAGTCGTCGCCCGAGGAGCGGCCCGCCGAGACGTCGATGCGGGGCGTCGCGTTGAAGAGGGCGCCGTATCTGTCGGTACAATCCCGTCAGCCGAATCCATCACTATTCCCCTCCCCCCGTCCCCGGGTGCGAAGCCCAGACTCGCTCAGCTCACCCCTTGGTAAAGTCCAGCTCGCGGCTCTCGAAGAACACCTGCCGCCCCTGCTCCCCCGACAGCCCCACGATCCTCAGCTTGCCAAAGTAAAAGCTCCAGTTCCCGCTGCTGCCGAAGCGCCGCCCCTCGGTCAGGAAGTTGCCCCGGTCCGTGAAGAAGCGCGGCGTGCCGAGCACCGGGTACCCCCTGAACAGCTTCGGCGCGTTGCGCGGGAAGGACGGCCGGTACGCCAGGAACCCCACGACGTAGGCCACGCCGGTGAGCAGCAGCACCCAGATGCTCGCCGGCCAGTTCTGCGGGTGCAGGGCGGAGGCCGCCGTTGCTAGAGACATCGCAGCCATGGTCGTCGTCGTCGTCGGTGTCGTCTCTGAAGGGTGAGGAGATGAAGAGATCTTCAGACGGGAAAAGCTTGGCCTGCGACCAAAGGTAAAAGAAGACGAACAGGAAAAAAAGGGGGACGGAAAGGAACAAAAATATGATGGCAGGACGGTGCCCTGCCGATAGCTTCGCAGAAGCCTTTCTCAAACAGACTAACGGCGCTAACTAGCCCAGAGAAGAGTTGAAGCTCTCCCCCTCACTTCTTGTTCATTTCCACCGTCCAAACGGAACCAAACCCCCCTCCCCTTCTCCAAACCCAAAACTCGAGTCGTTCGGTGGCGTGGGCAGGGATAGCTGCTCGACGATCAGCGCTCCGTGATGACACCTCCGAATACGAATCATCACCCTCATTCCCCGCCCCCCCTCTTCGTCCAGTGCTCTCCGTCTATCAAACCAATCACCGCCAAGTCATTGTCAAGCTTCCCCTCGCAGGGGGCTAAAGGAAACAACTACATAGCTACCAGCAGCTCCTACAACAAAAGACCCCAATGGAGCCCGGGGACCCGAGCCCGCGGATCCGCCGCTAGTTCGAGACGGTGCGCGGCAGATGGGCGAGCCGAGGATGAAACTTTGAAACGACGTTAAGGCGGGCAAGGAACATGGGAGCTCTGGCTCGCCATTCCAACCGAGTACGCAGAACAGCCGCGGACTCTAATCCTCTTTGGAGTGATTTCCCCCTCCTCGCTTCGGTCGTCAGCATCCTGCATCCTGCGAGGGCCTCATCGCTACCGAATCTACATCAACTTATCGCAAAGTGGTCGGATCTGATTGTTAAGTGTCCCCCCTGAATAATATCATCCGGGATGTTACATTACAGATCCGTCCGGCATGTCGGCTTGGCCCAACTCACAGCAGACATCGGTCTGGTGGTCGATCATGATGCCCTTTGACTTGGAGGATGTGTGGGGTTACGAACCGGGCCTCGTTTACCTTGTTTACCTCGCTTTCATGTCTACACGCGTAGACGTAGACCCGGAAACGCACCGGTTTTCCCCTGCCGAGCCAACCGTTCGTCTCCCCGGTAGTTGCGGGTTCGGCTGCCGGGTGCGTCTACATGCCACCGCCCCGGTCCTCCGTGATGGTATTATCGCCGGCGGCCTTGACTTCGACCCATGCAGCGGCTCACATAGTATCCGTAGTCCATCTTTGACGATCACCACAGCGCCCCAGCCTCTTCACTGCCCAGTTTGACTCCCAAAAACGTAGCCAATACCCCAAACCGAATAATCATCGATCAAATCCTCGAAGCTATTCACCCCGAGTCGGCCCGTGTCCACACCCATCCCCCCCTCCCCTCCCATGCAGCCCCGTGGCGTAACATACTCATGCCGTGACACAAGTTAGAACCAAAAAGGAACCTTTCGAGTAACGTGGGCGCCCGTACCGTCCCAGCCAATACCCGCCCGGCGATCGGGAACTGTCGTGAGTTGTAGGTTTTAAAAGCCAGGGATCGAGGCACCGGCACGTCGGTCTCGCTCCCCGCCCGACTGAAGGTCAGCGGAGTGGACGGGTTGGAAATTGTCCCCGACAATGTCATGCCGAGCGACTCGGTCTCAATACGACCCCGAATGTGGAAGTTTGTTTGTTTTACCGTCTACACCACGCGTCAACGTCTACCATCTACAGACTACAGAAAAAGGGTATCGTCTAACAATGCATGCTCCGACCCTTTGATCAAAGACAACTCGCCCAGGACGCCAACGAAAAGCTTGGCCAATGCCCCCCCAAAAGCCACCATGCCCCAAATCCAAGACACGCGTCTTCTCGTCCTAAAAAAGCCCGAGCATCATCGCTCTATCGGCTTAGCCTACTAAACAGCCTCCCAATCCATGGCCTCGACCATGAAGTCGTACTCATCCTCCTCGACCTCCATAACCTCCGCCTCAACCACGCCCGGCTCCCCAACGTCCTCCGCGACCCTCCTCTCCGCAGCCGCGTACCCGGCATCGAACCCGGCAAAGACGTAGCTGAAAATCCTGTCCAGGTCGTAACTCTCCAACGGCGCCGTCCCCGCCCTCTCCCGCCCGGGTTCCTCCTTCCTCTTCCCCGCAGAAATCTCCTCGGCGTACTTCCACCGGTTCCTCAGCTCCTTCGCCCGCGACAGGCAAAACAACACCTCCCCCGTCCCCAACGCCTCGTGCAGCGGGTTATCCTCCCTCTGCAGCGCCGCGATCACGTTCTCGTGGTACGTGTGCGCCGTGTAGGCCCCTCCGCCCCTCGCCGCCGCGGCCGCCGTCGCCCACCGCTCCCCCGGCGGCGCGTCCCGCGGCACGGTGATGCCGAACACGCCGAGCAGATGCACCAGCGCTCGCTCCAGCAGCATGTAGTACTCGTAAAAGTCGAGCTTGAACATGAGCTCCGCCTCCTGCGCGTTCGTCTCGCCCCCGTACAACGGGTCGCCCGGCTTCGCGATGGCGTGGTGGTAGCCGTGCGAGAGGTACGGCAGCTTCCACTTGAGCCGGCGCACGATCTGGATGTAGCGCTTGAACTCCTGCTGCGACGAGGGGCTTGGCTTCTTCACAGTAGCGGCCGCGGTCGTCGCGATGGGGGCGGCTGCACTGCTGTGCTTCGTCGGGTAGTGGGTGCCGTTCTTGATCTGCGAGGGCGGTTGCGGCGTCGCGGGGATGATGACGGACGTGTTCGGCTGGCTCGGTCGATGGTAGTAGGTCGACGGCGAGGAGGAGCCGTAAAAGTTGGAGGACTTGCCCCTCGACGCCCAGATTGAGTCGTCGAGACCCTTCTTCTTGGGGCGCATCATCGTTGTCGGTCGGAGCGGGGATTCGAGGGGATGGTGTCGTGCAGCCTAGGCGCTTAGTCTTGATGCCGATGTATAGTTTGTAGCTGGACAGTGGCTGTCTTTCGGTTCCAGGAGTACGAGTAGAATTCGTAGTAGAGAATGATCGATTTGTCGGCTGCGAACAAGAAGCAATCGTGGAATACAGTCAAGTCTGCGTCTCTGTGTACGTGAAGCGTGTCGCCGTGAGCAATTGCTCAATGAATGTCGGATAGAATGCTTCAGAAACGTCTCGGCTGGCAACAGAAATGCAAAAAGACAATGCAAGGCCCCTAGCCGCCGGCCTCAATTCTTTGTTGGCCGTGTTTGGCGACCGGTTGGACGTTGGATGGAAGAGAGTCGAATGGCGATCGATGCGGGGGATTGCAGCGGTGGAGGGGCGCTGTCGGGTCGGAAGGGGACGCGCCTGCGCGGGCCAATTTACGCGTGGTGTGGACCCTGGGCGCGGGATGACGCAGGACCGGGCAGGTGCCACGGCAGGTACATCCCTGGGCCTCACTCATCACCACCTTGTCTCAGCATGTCACTTGCAACACATCAACACCATCACCGCCACCACCACACCATCGTTACCCAGCAGCTTGTTTGTACAAACCCCTCGGCTGTATAGTATTGACGGTGCAGAAATCGTACTTGTACGTATTTCTATCATATACAAACGCAACAATGCCCCTCCGCCGCAACAAGTATCCCAACGCCTTTCGCCATCGCACTCATCCAAGAACGCCTCGGTAAGCCTGTATGATGGTCATTTATACCTTCTTCGTGGCCTTGGCCGTACCAATGTGGGTATTATGAACCTGTTCTCGGTCAGTCTGCTGTCGTTTTACGCGGCCCGCGCCTCACTCACCTTAGTAGCAAATCGCAAACTAGTCAACGTCTCCCGGAGATGCGTCTCCAACGGACTAACCATCACAAACATGAGCGTCTTGCTGTTCCCCCCGAGGGAGTACTGCAGCAGGTGCGTCAGCTTCGAGTTGCGGTACGGGACGTGTCCGCTCCCCCTGCCGAGCGCCTCAATGACGTCGCCAAGACACGACAGAGACTTGTTGATGTTCTGCGTCTCCTTCATCCTGTCGCCCTCGGCCTGCGAGTGCTTCAGACGCTCCGATCCCGCGAGATCCACCAGGTTCAGCGTGCCTTCGCACCTCTCCCCTGTCGCCGAGTTGAAGCCCACAAGCTTGAGGATGAACACGCTGTGCGATCGCGAGGACCGCTCGTTGGCCTTTGTCGCCGCCACCGACCGGTTCTTCTGCGCCTCCTCGAGCATCATCTCCACCGTGTCGGCCGAGTCCAACGATACCGACTTGCAGTTCAACACTGTCGTCTGCTTGCGCACGTCGTCGTGGCGGATCTCGAGCTTGCGGCCCTTGCCGTCCGACTCGCGGCTGTGGGGCGTCAACAAGTCGTTGAGTTCTTCGTTGTACACCTCGATGAAGGACCCCTCCATCGTGTACGTCCACGACTTCTCCTTGAGCTTGGTGACCGTGTCGTAGATCATGTGCGTCGCCCGAGGAATCATGCCGTCCGCCGAAGACATGGTGTGCGTCTTGCCGGAGCCCGTTTGGCCGTAGCAGAAGATACAAACGTTGTATCCGTCGAGTGCGCTCTGCACAAGTTGCGAGATCTCATCAAAGACGTCCTGGTTCTGCGCCGTCGGCGTAAAGACTCTGTCGAACTCAAAGTTGAAGTTCTTCCTCGTGACCTTGCCAAAGCTGCTCGTCTCCTCGGGCCCCTGGAGGGCGATCTCGGCCGAGGTCTTGTCGTCGGGGTATGCCACAGACGCGGGCACGCCTTCTGACGGGTCCAGAACAGGACGCACTCTGCACATGACGCGAATGTTGCCCTTGAGCTCCTGGTACTTGTTGAAGAGGATGCGCCGCTCCGTCTCCTCCTTAATGAGCTTCTCCTTGGCCACCTCGGCCGTCTTCAAGGCGTCCTGCAATCTCGCCTCCATGTGGGTGTAAGAGTCCGATTGCGCCTTGCTGTCCGACTGAAGGTACTCGACTTGTCCCTTGAGGGAGTTGATTCTGCCTTCTAGTTGATGGTTGGAAGACGAAAGCTCGGTGATGGTCGCCTCAAGCCCCTTCTTCAGGCTCTGCTCGCGGTCCAAGTCGCCCTTGAGCCCCTCAACCACTGCTCTCATTTCTGACGTCTCGCGGTCCTTCTTCTGCAGGCTGATGTGAAGGTCTTGCTGTTCGTTTCCGAGTCTCATGCGGAGCTCCTGGATTTCCTTGGACTGTTTGCTGCGCTCTTCCTCGAGCATGACCTTGTAGTGTCGCTCGAGGGCTTCCAGGGCTTCGCTGTGGCCCTTTTCTTGTCGGGAAATCTCATCTCGGAGCTCACGTCTCAGCTCATCCACTTCGTGGCGGCGCTTGCGTGCTTCATCCTCGAGCTCGTACTTGTGACTGCGCTTCTCCGTCTCTGATTCAATCGTCAATTTCTGTATCTGGTCCCGCATGCTGTTCAGTTCAGTCTGCAAGCTCTCGTTACGGTCTTCGAGTTTATCGCGTTCGGCTTCGAGCTCGGATACTGCAATCGTCAGCTCACGCTCGTCGGCGGCAACGCCACGACTCACTTCTCTTCTTGTACATCTCAATTCGCTCATCCATTAACTCCTTGTCGGTAATCATGCTGTTCATCGAGTCCTGCACTTTCTTGAACTGCGAGTCGAGCTCGCCCAACCGTCCCTCGACATCCCAGGCTGTGAATTGAGTCAAGTTAGAATCTTTAGTTAAGAACAAGAGCTTGGTAGGAGAAGGGGATCTGGCAGGGGATCTGGAAGCCTTGATCGACATGATTGCCTCTTCGAGTTCGTTCATGTCGGCTCTCACTCGCTTAGAGTCTGGCGAAGGGGTGACAGGATCGGTCATGTGACTGGCCTGCCTCTTTTTCGGCGACAGCTCTGGCGGCGGTTTCACGATCAATCGGCGGGAGGCGCGCATGGTGACGTTGTCCATTTGCGTCGAGCTCGCGGCGGTCGTCATGGAGCTGATGCTGTTCTCTTGGCTGAAAACCACTTGATCTTCATCTTGGGCAGAGTCCGTGCTGGTGTCGTCCTTGATGGACAGCGCACCAAACCGGCTTGCGAGAGACACTTCTCTGTGTGACTGCATTGGGGGTGCTGCTGAAGTGGCAGATCTGATCTTGTTGGGCTGAAAATAAAGAGGGCGTTGAAAGTTCAGTCGCTGGGATTGCAATGCCGTACCGTGCTGTTGTGCCATTGGTCCATCACACTCGTCCTCCAATCGATTGCTGTGTGCCGTGCGAGGTCTGGCTTGCGTCGCTGTGTTTCGGGACCGGGGTTGTCCGTGTACCGACTGTGCGTAGATAGATCGCCCGTTGGCGAGCGAAGACTTTGATCGTTCATGTCGTCCGGGGCCGACGCTGCTGGAGAAATTGCTGTTGGAATTGTACCGAGAAGATGCTGACGTAGAATTGGTTCGCGCGAGAGTTGAAGGGTTCTTGAGCTGCGACGAGTCAGCATGTGTGCACAAGGTGGTTGTAGTGAGCGAGCAGCCAGCGGTACGCAAAGAAGGTCATCCCTGTCGCCCGTCTCGTCCGTGATGTCCGTGATGCAGCTAGGTTGGTGCGCCTCCCGTTGCATCTCGGCATCCATCAGGAGCCGGATTCCCCTGCGTCTGCTGCTACTGTCGTTCTGCAACCCAAGCCACATTTGGACGCTCCCGGAGGCGCTGCGCAAATATGTCGCACCGGGGGCTGGCCCGGACGGAGGCTGGGACTTCGGCGAGCCCACGTCGGACTGGAGGTCGTCATGGTGGCAATCCGCCTGTTCCCAGCGAAACGAGATGGCGAAGAGCAGTTTCTTCAGGGTAGACAGCCGCGGGGCGATGCACCCGATGGCACGCAGGACGCGGCGCGCGGCACGGTACAGATGCACGCAGATCCAACAGCCGATTCGCAGGATGTCGATTTGGGAGGCGATACTGGACATGCTCGGCTCGGGCGCCATCGCATACGGTCGACCGAGGCTCGGGGGTGTGATGCAGAGGGCCAACGAGACACAAGACCTACCGAAGGAAGTGTTTGTCCCCTCACAGAGGTTGACCTCGCGAGGCCAGACGCAGCTGCCGTCCCGTTCTTCGTGGGATATTCGCCTGCCCTCTCGGCGAGGGTCTTTCCGCGCTTCGGGTCGGATATCTGGGCTGCAGAACAGAAAACGTCAGTAGCTGCCGGTATCGAGGGTGTCCGTCGGAAGGAACCAACCTGGCTGGGGCGGAACATGGCGCTTCAGGTCGTTAAGCGCGCCTGCTTTGGCGACCGGCGGCGGGATCATGGACGAGTGCAGGCGGGAGTTGTGTTGCGCCTCGCTCATTTCCGAGAGGCCGAAGCCAGAGACTGCGCCCGGTCGCGGGAGGTTGCTTCGGGGCTGGATGACGGATGATCGAAACTGATGCTGTTCACGGGGGTTCGAGGTCAGCGTTCACGTCATCTCGAGGCCGGGCTGCGATGCGATGCACGCGGGCGAGCGAGACGCACCGTATTCTCCGAGGTATCCATGTTGAGTATGCTATCGACGCGACGAGCAACAACAGGAACTATGATGTGGGACACGAGGAGCAGCGCTCCGGATCTGGACGCTGAAGGAGACGACGTGGTGATGTTGAAGCAAGCATGCAGTCGCCAAACCGCAAAAAGTCCACAGCTAATCTGATTGAATATGGGGAGGGGTGTGGGTTGTGCTCGAGCTTGCGGTGCTGATGCTGGGTCTAATTTGTTTGCTGCGCTTCCCGATTGGGATGCGTGGAGGCGCATCGCAGGGTCTGAGTGTTTACACAGAATTGTGTACAGCGGCTGCCGGGGCAACGGAGTTGTGCACTGGCCGTCGGTTGGTGTGCAATGTTCATTAAAGTGGGCTCCACTAAAGCTTACATAACCTTGTGCAGCCTCAGGACAGCCTCAGGACAGCGCCTCAGTTTGTGCCTCAGGCTGGACCCCTCCTCGGACGAATTCAGGCCAGAAGTTCCTCCGACCGCAGAGCGGGGCACTCTCCCCAATGCGGAAAGCGGTCGCCAGACTGGCCAGCCGTGACACATGCGCCGCCCAACGCTCACTCACACCACCACTCGCAGCAACCATTTGTGGCCTTTTTCACATGTCATGCGCCGCCGTACCATGACGTTGGGCAGCTCATTCGCCAGGTCGCACTTGAGATTTGTGTCTCGACGCCCCCAGCGAGGAGGAATCTGAAGCTCCAGGACACGACGCTCCGCCGAGAGTCACACGGTTACACGGTTGTTGTGCGAAAAGCCTCAACCTTTTTTTTTTCCTTTCTCTCTCTATTCCACCCAGCGCAGCGCGCCTCTGGAGCTCCCAGTCGTCGTCTCCGCGCGCATCCACACGCGCATCTCTCAATCCTCGGCAGCGCGCATCCCTCGACACCGAATTGCGACGGAGCTCATGCCGCCGTGATCCCCTTCGCTGCCGCCGGCCTCTCCTGTGTGTGACTTACACGAACAACCGCCTCGGCCCAACCCAGCCCAACATACGTCTCTGTCACGTCTCTGTCAAGCAACCTCGCAACCATGGAGAAGTTTAGCCAGTTCCGCGACAAAGGTGACCATCGCCGTCCTCGCCAATCCCTCTTCCTGCCAGACTGACTGACGGCTCCCAGGCTCCGGCATCTCGCCCTTCATCCCCGTCAAGACGCCCCTCTCCCCCGTCTCGTCCGTCTTCCACGCCTTCCTCTTCTTCGTCCGCCTCCCCCTCTTCCTCACATACGCCGCCGCCTACTTCCTCCTCCTGCAGTACCTCCCCCTGCCCGTCGCCGTCCGCAAGGTGCTCCTCTGGGGCATGATGGGCATCCCCGGCATCTGGTGGGTCGACCTCCAGCTCGACGGCGTCCGCCGGGGCACCCTCGCCGAGCAGCCCCCGCAGCGCTTCCCCCACCCGGGCTCCGTCATCGCCGCCAACTTCACCTCCCCGATCGACGCCGTCTACCTCGCCGCCATCTTCGACCCCATCTTCACCATCTCCTACCCCAACACCCGCTCCGTCGAGCACATCTCCCTCCTCCGCGCCGTCCTCTACGCCCTCTCCCCCGTCCGCTTCGCCCCGCGCCCCGGCGCCAGGCTCACCGACCTCGCCGCCCTCCTCGAGCGCTACCCCGACCGCGTCGTCGCCGTCTTCCCCGAGGGCGCCACCACCAACGGCAAGGGCGTCCTCCCCTTCACCCCGAGCCTCCTCTCCGCGAAACCCGACGTCCACATCTTCCCCGTCAGCATCCGCTACACCCCCGCCGACGTCACGACCCCCGTCCCCGGCCGCTGGTTCAAGTTCCTCTGGGAACTCCTCTCCCGCCCCACCATCTGCATCCGCGTCCGCGTCGCCGAGAGCATCCTCAACTCCTCCGCCGCCCACACGAACGGCGTGTCGTCATCTACAGCGGAAACCGGCTCGGCGCAGCGCCGGATGGGCGGCGACGCGCCGTCGTCGCTATCCACCGAGGAGCAGCGCGTGCTGGATAAGGTCGGCGAGGCGCTGGCCCGGTTGTGTCGGAACAAGCGCGTCGGCCTGACGTTGCGGGACAAGGCTGCTTTTGTCGACGCCTGGAACGGACGGAAGAAGTGAACCAGACGCGACGAGAAAATCTTTGTGGAAAAGGGGCAAGACTGTGGGCGGCCGTAGTGTTTCGATGATTTGCGAGTTGTTGCGTTGCATAGCTTGGAGCTGGGGTTCGCCTTAACGCGACATGTGTTTTTATCGAATCGACGACGCTGGAAAGGAGGGGGAAAAAGCAAGGCATGAGCGGTCTTCTCTTCACACACAAGACCGCTGTGTGATGTGTGTGTACGTTTGAAGCTTCATATACCACGGTTCCGATTCATTCGAGCGCGCAAATCCATATTACAACCACCACCACCTTCTCCTCCCCCTTGAGTGAGAGCCACCGTGAACGAGTCTAATGTGGTGACCACAAACAAAACTCCGATTTTGGACTACCTTTTTTTTTCCGAAGCCGTACAAGAAGATGGTATAACAAGTGTGTAAGAACTCTAGAAAAAATAATGCCTCCACCCCCTTCCGCCGTCCGCAGAGAACCAAAAAGAAAGTGTCCATCTCTCTTTTTTTTTGTCTTTTTACAACTTGCCGTCCGTCACGCAGCCGGAGCTGGCGTCGCTCACGAGGGCAGAGTACTTCTTCAGGGTGCCCTTGGTGTACTTGGGCGGCGGGGCCTTCCACGCGGCCCTCCTCCTCGCCATCTCGGCGTCCGGGACGTTGGTGTCGATGACGCGCTTCTCGGCGTCGATGGTGATGACGTCGCCGTCCTCCACCAGGCCGATGGGCCCGCCCTCCATGGCCTCGGGCACGATGTGGCCGATGAGGAAGCCGTGGGAGCCGCCGGAGAAGCGGCCGTCGGTCAGCAGGGCGACGTCCTTGCCGAGGCCGGCGCCCATGATGGCGGAGCTGGGCTTCAGCATCTCGGGCATGCCGGGCCCGCCCTTGGGGCCCTCGTAGCGGATGATGACGACCGTCTTCTCGCCCTTCTTGATCTCGTTGCGCTCCAGCGCCGCGATGAAGTTGTCCTCGTCGTCGAACACGCGCGCCTTGCCCTCGAAGACCAGGCCCTCCTTGCCGGTGATCTTGCCGACGGAGCCGCCGGGCGCGAGCTGGCCGCGCAGGATCTGGATGTGGCCCGTGGGCTTGATGGGGTTGCTGAAGGGGCGGATGATCTGCTGCTCGGCGGGGAACGAGGGCATGTTCTCGACGTTCTCCTTCATCGTCTTGCCGGTGACGGTGATGCCGGAGCCGTCAATCAGGCCCTCCTTCAGCAGGAACTTGAGCAGACCCGGGGTGCCGCCGATCTGGTGCATGTCGGCCATGACGTACTTGCCTGAGGGCTTCAGGTCGGCCAGGAAGGGCGTGCGGTCGGAGACGGCCTGGAAGTCGTCGACGGTCAGCTTGATGCCGACGGAGTCGGCGATGGCGAGCAGGTGCAGCACGGCGTTGGTGCTGCCTCCGAGGATGTTGACGACGATCATGGCGTTCTCGAAGGCCTGGCGGGTCATGATGTCGCGCGGGCGGATGTCCTCCTTGAGGATGTTCTTGATGGCGGCGCCGATGCCCTCGCACTCGGCCTTCTTGCTGGGGTCCTCGGCGGGGCTGCTGGAAGAGCCGGGCATCGTCAGACCGAGGGTCTCGATGGCCGTCGCCATGGTGTTGGCCGTGTACATGCCTCCGCAGGCACCGCTGCCGGGGCACGCGTTGCGGATGATGTCGAAGCGCTGCTCCTCGGTGATCTCGCCGGTGATGTACTGTCCGTAGGCCTGGAAGGCGGAGACGATGTCGATGGGCTCGCCGGACTTGCTGCAACCGGGCTTGATGGTGCCGCCGTAGACCATGATCGAGGGACGGTTGACGCGGCCCATGGCAATAGCCACACCGGGCATGTTCTTGTCGCAACCGGGCAGCGACACGTTACCGTCGTACCACTGGCCGTTCATGACGGTCTCGATGGAGTCGGCGATGATCTCACGCGACTGCAGCGAGTAGCGCATGCCCTTGGTGCCCATGCTGATGCCGTCCGAGACACCAATGGTGTTGAACTGGTAGGGGATCAGGCCGGCGTCCTTGACGGACTTGCGGACGATGTTGGACAGGTCGAGCAGGTGCATGTTGCAGGGGTTGCCCTCGTACCAGACGGACGAGATGCCGACCTGGGCCTTGTTCATGTCGGCTTCGGTGAGGCCCGTGGCGTAGAGCATGGCCTGCGAGGCGCCCTGCGACTTGGGCTGCGTGATCTTGGACGAGATCTTGTTCAGCTTCTCGTCGTCGGCGCGCCGGGCGGCGGTGGAGGAGAGGAGGCGGCTGCGCGGGAGGCCCCAAAGTCAGCCATTGAAGTCAATTGGAACGGAGAGGAGGCTCGTACGCATGGCTGCTGGGCGCGGTACGCCTCGTCGCAGCCCGCAGAGCTTGCGACTGGCGGCAGATGGACCGGGAGAGCATCGCGTCAAGGGTTCGCCGGGAAGCCCCCAGAGAACGAGCGAATGCGGAGGAGGGACTGGTTGTGGAGTTGGTGTTCAATTGAGCGAGGCAATCAACGCATGCCCGGTTCTCCGAGATGTCCTTCTTATAGGGTGGCCGGGTGAGTCACGGAAAATGGGTGCGGTGAAGCGAGAGACCTGAGATCACAGGGACAGTCACAGGGACACGCACGAAGTCCAAGATACCTTAGTTCGAGGGCCCCCCGGCGGCCACCTGGAAATTATGGGCGATGTCGGCTGGTAAAAATTCTGGAGCTCCCCGCCGGCCGCTCCCCGCATTGAAATAAGAATTCGCTGATTGGCCGCGCCCGGTGGAGCCCGGTATTTCCACGGTGAGCGCCGGCGCCGGTCCAAGGTGAGCAGCTCAGCTTAGGTAAGCTGCGGTGAGTGCGGAGGTGCTGTTACACTCACTGAGGCGCCGTCACGATGCGCTGCTTCACCACTTCGCCGTACAATACAGCCTTGATATCTCAATAAATCTGAATTTGGTTCTACAAATTGTATCGAGCCCTACTTGAACGGCCTTGCACCCAAGGTACCTAGGTAAGGTACCTAAGGTACCTATGCTCTGGGCCAGGTGCGCCTTATTTCCGCTTGCTTCCGGTCCCGGACCAGCCCCGTTTTTCCAGGCCGAATCCGAATCCACGGTGTGGGCTGCGGCTACCCGGCAACGCGCCTGCGGCCTTCAATGTTCCGCTCCACGAGTCTTCTGTCAAGTAATCGGATCCTTGTCCATAATCACTTGGAACATTGTCGGGTGCTTCTATCATGACGTTGTTGGAGCCATCTTCCCGTCTCCAGGACTCCGCCCTACGGCTTCGTCTTCTGGTCCTCCGCCGAGCCCTTCTCCTTCGCGTCCTTGTCCTCCCTCCGCGTCAGGATCTCGTCAATGACTCCAATCTCCTTGGCCTCCTCCGCCGTCAGGTACTTGTCGCGCTCCATCATGTCGTTGACCTCTTCCAGGTTGTACTTGTCGTGGCCGAAGGACCTGTTGATGTGGCGCTTCATGATCTCGTTGATCTGCCTGCGGATGCGCTGTATCTGGTTCGCGTAGATGAGAATGTCCGACGCCTGGCCCTGCGTGCCGCCGAGCGGCTGGTGGATCATGACGGAACTGTGCGGCAGCGCGTATCTCTTGCCGGCCTCGCCGCCCGTCAGCAGCAGCGCGGCCATGGACGACGCCGCGCCGAGGCACACCGTCGACACCGGCGACTTGATGTATGTCATTGTATCGTAGATTGCGAGCCCTGCCTCTGTCAGCCTTGTCTTCGTCCTCCCACGGAAACCCTGGGCCTCCCACCTGACGAGACTGATCCGCCGGGCGAGTTGATGTACATGGTGATCGCTTTATCGGGGCTGTCGGACTCGAGCCACAGCAGCTGCGCGACTATCGATGCGGACACGGTATCGTCGATGGCGCCGTTCAGGCAGACAATTCGTTCCTGTCGTCGTCAGTCGGCGCACTGCCACCAAGACCGGGAGACCATCGTACCTGGAGCAGCTTGGAAAAGATGTCGTCTATCTGCAGTGTCAGCAGACAACCTCAATCGGCGCGGGCGCTCGCGTTACTGACATGTCCTCCAGCCATTGGACTGATCGATTAGCTATCGCGACTTGGGCG
This sequence comes from Colletotrichum tropicicola, assembly GCA_025962755.1. Taxonomy (NCBI): domain Eukaryota; kingdom Fungi; phylum Ascomycota; class Sordariomycetes; order Glomerellales; family Glomerellaceae; genus Colletotrichum; species Colletotrichum tropicicola. The sequence goes on from JAOWMA010000093.1 coordinate 68,008, forward strand.
GAGGGTCATGCGCTACGAACCGAGACCTCGGTGATGTACGGCAGAGGGATGCTTGCGGCCGGTGGCGAGCTTCCCGGGCCGCCAAAGGGAGGCAGATTGGTGAAGGTGCGGATCTGCCGCGTGCGAGGGACGACGCGCAGGGCGCGGAGGAGCGTCCGCTGGCAGTTCATGGCGGCGGCGCAAGGTGAAGAGCAGCTCTGGTTGTGTGAAGGTTGAAGCTTTGGCGGAGGAATGTGCAGCGGCAAGCAGCGGCAAGTGGAGGTGACGGGACCTTCTGCGGGTTGGGGCGCGGCAGCGGCATGGCCCCCCCGAGCTCCGAGCTCCCTCTGCGCGTCTCGCCTAAAAATTGCCCCGAAGCGTGTAAAGCTTCCCCCAGATTTTCTACAAACGTCGCCGCACCGCGATCCCTCCGCGAGGTCATCCGATTCCTCCGCCGACCAGACTCGCCGTGCCTCCCGCGCCGACAATCCCCGTCCCTCCGAGTCGGCAGCCGAAACGCAATGAAGCGAAGCGTGCTCGGTGCGCTCGGCGGCGCCAAATCGCGAACGTCTGCCGACCCCCAACGACTCGAGCGGATCGCCGATACGTGGAGCAAAATGGCCGACAAGCTCCAGCGCGGACTCGGCGCGGACGGCGACGGCAATGCCCTCTCAATCGATGTCGAGAAGAAGACGGTGTCGACGGCGATCGGTGACCTGCCCATCTCGCCCATCATGGACCCCGACTTCGTGGAGGCCCGGAGGAGGGACAGGCCTGCCCAGAAGAAACCACCAAGGCGCAGACGGCCTGAGGATCAGACGCAAAAGGGCGGTATAAAACAGCGGCTCCGGGGGAAGCTCGAAAATAATCCATTCGGTTCGTACTTCTCAACTCGGACGTCCTCGGCTGGAGCGGAGAGATCAACTAACTACGCCCTCACAGCGCATGCCCTCGCGACACCCGTCCGTCAGGATCCCTACACGGGCGCGACTCTGCCAAATTACTTCCTCCAGAAATTCGAAGCTGTATCGAATCCGAGTACGGGGCATGCGTGGGTGGTGCCCGAGGATATCACCGCGCTGGAGACGTTGGAAAACCCCAAAAGGCAAGCCGAGGAAGCGGAACAAACAGAACTAGAGGATGCGCCGATACCTCCTCCCAGCTCGACGACAAAAACACAGCCGGCACCGCCGAAATCTCCGTTCCAAAAGCCCACAATGTCCTCCCCAACCACGTACCTCTTGGCCAGGAAAGTCCTGCTTAGGAACTTGGGCCAGAAGGTGGGCTCGGCACCCTACGCGGGCAGAGTCGGAACACTCTTTTCCAGGCGGGACCGCTTTTTGAAGGCCGCCCAGACCAGAATCGTCTGGCGGAAAGACATGGACGATTTCGTCCTCGAAAACATGCGCCGCCAGGTCGTAAAGGCCTTCCTGTACTACCTCCGTTTACACGAGAGGGATGGCAGAGACTATCTGAGGCCGTGCCCAAGTTGGGAGAGCATCAAGGACATGAAGCATCGCGGGTGTATTCTCTGGCTGCCGCCTAATGCGGGAGCCCAAGGGGTTACCGGAGCGAGTGAAGACTCGTCTGCCATCAGCCTGCTCGCCACGTACGACGTGCCCGAGGCCAGGTGGGAGAAGAGGCTGCCGGTTCATGACCTAGAGCGTCTTCTCGGTCCGGAGCACGTGGCTACTCTGCGAAAGCACCCCTTGTTCAGAGAACATTCTCTCTTGATGCTAGGCAAGCATCGCTCAATACCTGTGCAGCTCTATCTCTGGAAGTTGCAGGGGTACCTGGCAGATTATGATGTCGATCACCTCTTCGTACCGAATAGACCATTTGGAGAGCGATAAGATACCCCAGTCGATTTACGAAGTTGGCTATTCAAAAATTGAGTAGTCTTTGCAACAACATCAATGTTCGCCTTTCGTTTCTTGACACCGCAACGTGAAAGTTGCAAAGCACACAGCCACGATACGCTGCAACCTCCCACACGGCCATTCCATTGGCTCAGCGGAGAGCAGGCTGCCGCAAGTCGCTATTCACGTTATTCCTTACTAGTCCCAAGTCCGTCCTGCATGTAACGCATGCTTGGCGGGTACTTCTTGGCGGGCCGCAGCCTGATTGATGCTCGCAGTCAGCTTGACTCTTTCATCTGCAACCCCATCTGACTTGGTCTGGAAGAAAGTCAAAACTCCGACAGTCTTCGTTTATGCAATATTTCACATCTTGTTGAATACTCTTCACCTCGATGGGTTCTCTGGCCCCCCTGACGACTGATAATGGGTACCATTACTCGCCCCTCTCGGGCCCGCGCACCACCCGGCTCATAATGCTTCACAAGAGCGCCCAAGACGAGGCTCCGTTGTCATGCGAGATCGTGCAGGCCAATCTGGACGACCCTCCCGAGTACAACGCGTTGTCCTACACCTGGGGCGGCGAGTCTCCAAGCCAACCCATGGTCGTTGCAAAGGACGCGGCCCCCGAGACCGACTCCCAGGTCATTCTCTTGACTCCCAACAGCGCTGCAGCCCTGAGGATACTGCGCAAGTCGATAGGCGGGACAAGAACGGGCATCTGGGTCGACGCCGTCTGCATCAACCAGGAGAACATTGAAGAGAAAAGTGCCCAGGTCGCCATGATGGCCGAAATCTACAACGAAGCCGAAAACGTCGTCATTTGGCTGGGCGATGCCTGTGCTCCCAAGAGTAACAGAGGCTTGTCACTGCTTTCAAACAAGAAACTTGAATGGGTCTACAAGCCGGTATGGGACAAGGGTTTCTTGTCCCACGACATGATAATGCCGATTTGGTATTTAGTGCGACGGTTGGTTTGCCGAATAGCTGTTCGAGGTACTTTACGACCCGTCACTCAGCAAATTCTCGATGAAGTGCAAATGTCACTGACCAAAGAGACAGTGTGCAGTGACAGAGAAACGCCGCAGTTAATAGCCACAGCGCCGTATTGGACTCGGGCGTGGACCCTCCAAGAAGCCGCGCATACCCAGGCTGTGCTCCTGTGCAAAGACTCCCGCGTCCTCGGGTTGAGGGCTGTATTCAATGGGCTGCGTGCTTGCAAGATGGCTATGCCCCTCGGTCCGGGTTACTTGATGCACGAGAGCCTGTTCAACAACGCTCGATGCCCAGGCGCCAACCAGGGAATACATCGATACAATGTCCCGCGGCTCATCTCCAAAAAGGCTTCCGACCACAGAGACAAGATCTTCGCGCTGCGCAGCCGGTTCCTAAGGTCATTCGGCAAGGTCGAAGTGGACTACAACAGTCCAGTCTCGTCCGTCTTCATCGACGCCACCAGATGGACCATCCCCTTGAACATGGATATCCTGTTCGAGGCGAGGGGCCCAGGTGGTTCGGAGGGCTTCCCGTCATGGGCTGTCGACTGGGCCGCAGAGAATCACATTCGCGGCTTCTGGACGATTGGAAATCTACGCGGATCAGCATCTGGCAGCAGTAGGCCTCGACATGAATTCTCCGATGACAATAAGAGACTTTACCTTGCAGGTACGGCCATCGGCCGAGTACACGACAAACATGTCAGCCAAAGGCTTCCCACGTTCTCCGACGGCAAGGACGACTCCGAGAAGAAGAAGAAACAGGGGCTCGTCGACACCATCTATACCACGTGTTCCTCCTGGGTGTCAGAAGTCATCGCCGACATTGCCTCAGAAGACTCCGTCGATGCGGCGGCGACGGCAGCGGCAACAGACCGCAGCGTCGGAAACCTCATCAACCACATGGCGACCAAAAACACCTTTTACCTCTCCACCAAGACCAAAGCATTCCTCAGACTGGGATCCAAGACCAAGAGCGCGACGAGCATCATCCGCAGGATCGCAGCGGACAAGAACATACGCGCCTCTCTAGCGGTTTACTTCGGGAACAACAAGCTGTTCCTCACGGCCGACGGCCACTTTGGATGCGGCGCCGGCGGCCTGGCCCCTGGGGACCTGATCTGCGCCTTTGCCGGGCTGTGCTATCCCATGATCGTCCGCCCGGAGGGCTCGAGCTATCTGCTCGTCGGACCGGCCATGGTCGATGGGGCGATGACGGGCGAGCTTTGGCCGGAGGACGAGAGCAAGTTGACTCAATGGGAGTTTGTGTAAATGTTTTCAGGGGGGATGATACCATTTTCAGTGATGATTTGAGGGAGTTTCTGCGGGGCGTTTGTTCCATCTCGGTCTCATAGTCCTTTGCGTGTCGTACAAGTTTAGCGTAGTTCTTACGGCGTCAGATACATTATGCATCTTTGACGAAGCCTTCATCAGGAACAAGCGTGGTACTCTGAGACGGTCTTCGTGATGGGTGCAGACCAGCGTCAACCTGGCATATGGCTCTCTCCAAGAAACATCATCAATCGGCCAGAAGCGCCTAACTTAGACAATCCTAGTCTCAATAATCAGTTGTTCATATATGAATATTGGCATCTCAACATAGTACATGTAAGCCCCGTCTCTAAGAACGCTCGTCGTGAAGCTTTTTGTTCGGGAAGGAGTCTCGTCCTCATCTTGATTTACTAGTTTATTCAATGAGGCCGCTCATCGTCACTAGGCATTGGGGCCAAGTTGACTGATCTACTTGCGTCGTCATACCCGCAGCGTCTCCAGATTGTGGGTGATGTAACATGTTCACAACGGGATTTGCAATTGGCGCAGATAGATGGAAACAAACACAACTACAGAGATGGAGACTCAGGCGAAAACATTAAATATAGTTTCATGACAAGGACTTGACTTCGTTTAGCATTCTAGGCCGTGCAGCCGCCTGAAGCTCAGGTACACGCTCTCTAGATGCCCTCACTGTTGGCCAAACATCCTTCCGACCATCACGTCACAAACAATATGACAAGACCAAGAGTCGCAAGGAGATATCTAGCAAAGAAGCAAGGAGAGCACAAGAAGATGAACCGAAATCCAGCTTGCCACGCTCGGAGCCGGGGCGTCTTGAGTCGCACTCAACCGCCACCGCCCCCCCTGGATCCTAGGGAGGGAGGCCTTACGCATTTCACTACATTCAGCAGGTGAGGCTGAAACATCTCCATATGATAGTCTATTGCGCAATAACTGCTATATCAGTGAGTGGCGATTTCTGTCCGAACTGATACCAGATGAATGCCAGTCTGGTCTACCAGCCTGTAGCTGGCCGAGAATTTGGTTAAAAAGTTTGAAATCCTTCCTCAAATCGGGATGAGATCTTTTCTTCCCGAACCATGTGTTGCAAGAATCCCAAGTTTCCCGTCCCAAACAAACACCGTAACGCCAATGAAGCCAAGCAAAACCCAGGAAGAAGAAAAATCAGAAAGCCCTCCCCGGCAAACCGCTCCGCCAACTGTCTCGGACTCTCAGTTCGTGGCCGGCTCGGTCTTCACCACGGTGAATTGTCCGTACAGTTCACCGGCTTCCTCGTCCTCTTCCACCTTGATGAGCTTCTCGCACTCTTCGTCTTCTTCCAGTTCCTCCGTCGACTCGGTCTGGGGCAGCCGCGTGGCTACGCTATTCCAGTCACTCCTCCATTCGCCAATAATGGAGCTTAGCTGGAGCCTCGTTTCTTCGCTAATCTTCTCCGAAGGTTTCTTCTTGATGTTGCGGTTGCAAAGACGCTTGGCCATGCGGGACAGTTCGCCTTCGATGAGCGTGCCGCATCCCGTTTTCTTGTTGACCCAGCATTGATGGATGTCCTTCGAAAGCTTTTTGAGATCACGCACGAGCTCGTCCTCCAGCTCATTGCGAGCTGTCTGGAACATTGCGCTGCCAACCTCTTCGGCTTGGTTCTTCACCTCATCACTCTGCTTCTTCATAATACCTTTGCCTAAGCCAAGTTAATGTCACGTAATTCTCCAACTCTGTCGCACAGAACTCACCTTTGTGCTTCATAGCAGCCTCGAAGCCAGGTCGCATATGATCGGTGAGCACTTGAGTCAGGAACATCTTCTTTCGTCGACAAGCAACTATGAATGCCTCGATTCTTTGTCGCACGTCTGAAATGTATTTCTCGAAAAGATGCTCCAGCCTGTACATGTTCGCGCGTATCATATCTTGCAAAGGGCGCGGCAAGTTCTGGTCCTCGTATATGGTCTTGACCCAAAATCCAAAGGCCTTGCGGCCGGTTGCTCGGACTTTCGACTTCATCTGTGGAATTCTTTGAGTGAACTCAATCTTCCACCTCTCTGAGTGGCCTCTCCAGAAGGCATTTTGTCTGGAGAAAGGTTAGCGACTCAGCCAAGTGAAGCGTATAATGGAAAAGCTTACACGTCAGCCATCCAGTAGATCTGGGACTTGGCTTGGCCCTTTCTGGCAGGGCGGCTAAAAATACCCCCGTGTCGTCTGACACACGCTCTGTAAGTAGACCAATGCACGTAATCATGCTTCTCTACCGCATGAGTGCTTCCCCAGGGGTTCCTCAACTCCCATCCCTTTATCGTTTTCGTGAGACTCTCGAAAGACTTTTTGATCTGAGGAGCTCCACTAGTCGAGTACTTCCCATGCTTTCCGTTGACCAGGGTGCTGTTTCGGAGTGGTTTCGTCTTACTTAGATTGCTGCGAAGCCTGGTGCGAACTCTAGCGTTGATGATCTAGTTTGAACATTAGCAAATTCCATCAAGACGGAGCGGGGATGTACCGTTCGTAGTTCCTTGGCGATGCGTGACGCACTGAGCTGCACCGTGAGCTTCTCAGATTCACTGAGCTTAGGAAGATCTACCACATCATCCTGCATCCATCCGTCCGCAGCGTCGAGCAACACTTGTACGTGATGTATGTCGCTATCGGTCCACTCCTCGCGATAAGGGAGGGAAACGAGACGGAGCCACTCTTGCAAAGCTGGAATGCCCGTGGATTCCCGGTCTGGAAAACCGTGCGAGTTGAATGAAGTACCCGACCTTTTGAAATCTTGGAATGCCCGGCTGCTGACTGGAAAGACAGAAGGCAAAGAATCAGCTGCAGACTGAGCTGGTTTACTTCGCCTCACAACACCAAGCAGGCGATCATCGACTGCCTTTGCCAGCTCCTCATTTCGGGCGCTGATGCAAAGTTCCTTAAGACGGAACTTGAGCTCCTCCGCATTCATGTCGGCGAGATCGTCAGATTCGTCAGCCTGCTCGTAGCCCAGCCTTTGCCGTTTAAGGCTGTTAGTATGCACAAGGTCCCTGCTAGTTCGCTTTCGACCGGCACCTCCACGATCGGCGTCGAAGTCTTCATCAGATGAGTAGTCGTTATCTTCATCCAGCTTTTCAAGAGCCTTGCAAACTCTCTTTACTTCCTTTGTAGGAAACTCAGTCTCTGCGGAAGAGCAGTCGATCTCGTCGATCTTGGTAATGACGACGCACAGCGAATCGCCTTTCAGCATGTCATCCATGTTCAAGCTCTCTGACTCATCTTTCGACAAGATGAAGTCGGCGGCTGCCTTGTTGTCTGCGGCTCGAGATGCCGGCGTTACGACAATTCTCTTGTCCAGTCGGTGAAAATAGCCCTGAGCGATCTGTGAGCGTGAGTTGAGCGCATCTTGCGATCCTGGAAGATCGACAAGTTTTATACCGTGTCGTAGAATCTCCGACTTGACGAATATCTCCACCTGCTCGACGAGAGGCCAGTACTTGAGACCCTTGGCCTCACGAGAATTGGCCTTCGAACTGTCGATATATGGCCTCAGCATATTTGCAAATTCGCTTTTGTTCGTGGCCACGATATGCTTGAAAGTCCTTTCAGCTCTGTCTCCGTAGGCCCCCCGGAAGATCTGTTGAAATGCCGTATTCGACCGAGTCAAAATTTGCTTCGGCGAGTATCTGGTAATGTCATCACGCTTGAGGCCAGACCAGTTCTGGATGTGGACAATCTGCTGCTTGATGTCGGCAAGTCGATTTTCGTAGTCAGGGTCAAGATCATCTCCCAACGTTCTTGCAGTCTCCTCGAGATCAGCTAGCTCCACCTTCACTGCGTCCAACTCTGCCTCAACTGTCTCCCAACTTTTGAAAACGACCTTTCCGCGGAGAGTCTTCTTGTCCTCGGCTTCAGGGTTCCATGCGAAAATGCAAACCGTTGCTGTGCACGCCTCTGACTGGCTTGTGGGGATGAATTGAGTCCCTAAAAGGGCGTTGATTAGAGAACTCTTCCCGAGACCCGTCTCCCCCAAAATTCCGACGAGGATCTCGCGCGATTCGGGTGCTTGTATGAGCAAGTCTGTGATGAGAAATTCTTAGTGCTGGGCTCGACAGTGACAGGATTGACTAAATAGCTCTTACCTAAGCTGGCGTTCCAATCCTCAGCGCCTTCCTGATTTCGTCCCGCCATGTCATTGTGCAGAATGTTCTTGAGGTCGAGAAGACGGGATACGCCAGACGCGCGAGCCTTTTCTTTGGCAGTGACTCGCTCGTCGATGTCAACCAGGATGGACTGCGCATGATCGTTCATGGGATCCAGGGACCCAGAAGTTCTCATGTTGCCGGATGACGAATCCATGATTGGAAAGTGCTTCCTGTGAAAGTGATTGATGAGTTTTGAGGGCTGATTGATTGGCGGACAGACCAAAACGGAAGTGAGAACCGGCAAGTGCAAGCGTTAGAGGAGGAGTAGGAGGGGGCCGAGTTTTCTTGCTTCAAACCGGACAGACTCGATGAAGTCGCAGGAGTTGATAGTCAAATGTGATTGATGCTTGACTTCCGTTAATGGAGATAGAAGGAGGACTTGAGCTGAAGGTAGATAGTGTCAAAATCCAAGAAGGTGTGAAGCTTGCGAAGAGCTGTGGAGGTTGAGAGAAGGTGTAGAGTTCAAGAGAGGGTGTGAAGGTTGAGAGAAGATAAAGAGGTAAGAGAGGTAGTTGGAACTTAGATAGAGGTTTAAAGATAAAAGAGGGAAGACCTAGGGAAGAAACTCCTGAAAGATGGGAAAGAAGTATAACCCGTTTGGGTGTCAGGGGAGGGAAGGAACGGTATGCAAAGGTGACTTTTGACCCAGCAAGATAAGTTTGCTCCTACCTGGCGAGTCTATTGTAAGAAAGGAAACCGACGATCTATACTGTAGAGGTTTGTAAGTGAGGAAAGTGTAGATCAAAGCATCCGGGAAATGTAGAGAAAGGCCTGGAGTTGTGCAATTAAAGGCCATTACAGTATTCTCTCAACAGCTCTTTCCTCAGGCTAGCTATTAACCCATTATAAAAAGAGCAAGAGCTATCACGAGATCAACCTCCCTACAGCGTCTGCAATCACAAGAACCAACTCGAAAACCTCTAAAAAACACTGAACCAAGAAGGCGCAACCACTCCCCCCAAAAACAAAGCACCATAAGCAAAAGAAATGCGCCGAGGGGGAATCGAACCCCCGGCTCCCCGACGCTGCTTGATGGCAACGGAGAATTTTACCACTAAACCATCGGCGCTGACGACGATGATCCTCGCAGGTCGCAAGGGACCCGAGATTGGAAGCCGAGGGCCCGCAGGTGGAATATGGCGGCATTGGTTGTGGGTTGTTTGATGGCCCCAGTCGGGGGTGGAGGGGTGAGAGAGGGTCGGGATACCCGCTGGGTTTCCACTTTGCACCTCAGTGTCAAATATGAGACGCTGAGATCACACTCAAAAGAAGACGGAAAAAAATAAGTGGTGGTGTGAATATGGTGTGCTTCTTTGCATGTATGCCGATGATGAGAGAATCATGTCCAGAAGCTTTGGCGTTGCTGGTGAAAACCCTCATCCCGAGTTGCGAGCCTTGTCCTTCCCCGCTCTTGTTGCCTACCTTATCCTCAGACTATGACTAAAACTGACCCGAGCAGAAACGGTCGACGAAGACTGCAGCGATGCTCTTTCCATGGTGGCACACTGAAGACACGACGGGACGGACAGCTGACTTGATTGTGGGAGAGGTATCCCAACAGCTAGACCAATGACTAGAGATCATGAACAAACATGAAGCAAAAGCCTCTCGCACTAACAAACCACGCCACCCCGCGCCAATCGACAGTCCCACCTCAAGTCCAAAGACGAGCACCCAAGTAGTGCAGAACACACAGTCAACACCTCTTCGATGTCCGGACCAGACCAACCAAACTCAAACGGGAGTGAGCATCCCAACGCCCGCCTCAGGGTGACGACAAACGCGGAGAGAAGCTGCAAAAGATCTGGTCAGTCTCACACAATCCCCGGGGTGAGATAAGCCGGGCGGGGGACGTCGCGGGTCGGAAAAAGGAAAAGAAAATGGCCGACCACTTGACCCAACCTACACAAGATGGCTCAGCACCGTCCGGACGCGAACCAGAGTCGAATTGCAAAGGCCATACAAGTGACATGACCCTCAACTAAGGGTCCCCCCCCCACACCCATCACCCGAGATCACAGTTCGCGCTCATCATGACTTCAACCAGAGGCACCTTCGTCTGTCATCAATCATGCAAGAATGTCCATTGACAAGTCTAGCTAGGAGAAAACCGACCGGGCAGTCGTCTGCCCTCATCCCGTGGTGAACCCCTGTGCATCCATTCCTCTCAGGACAATTTGCCCCTTCCGTGACGATCCCGTTGTAAAAATAACTCCGACTCTTTCCCTCCCTCTTTGGGACTCGCAACTTTGCCCGACACGACCAAAAAAAATGAGCGTGGTATCTTCCCTCCTCGGAACTCCAAGTAAGCGAATGACGGAATAAAGAGGATGCTTGCGATGAGTGAGAATAAATCTTAAGCTCGTTCGTTAGATAGTAACCGTCGGAAAAGAAAACTCATAAGAAATATTTGTCGCCATCCCAATGCATGCATGTATGTGTATCGTCAGACTCCAGCGTACAACATAATCTGTGAGAAACCCAGGACGTTCCAAAAGTCCCCGTTGCGTGGGCGGCCGTCGCCGTGGGTGCCTTACGGGTCGTGGTCAGGTGGTTTAAAGGCGGGGCCGATACCGGTCAACTTCGGTGAGGCGCATCCTGGGTTGCCATGGACGCCTCATCACAAGACGCATGACAACCCGACGCGGCTCGACAAGTTTCCTTTGACCCCGCCGACCACCTCTGCTGACCTCGTCCAGGCACCCACCAGCCGCCCAGCACGTCTCGCTCCATAAATGCCAATCAACAGCCGATCATCACACGGCTTCGTGCCCCTCATATGCCCTCCTAGCGCCAATATGGGCTCGTCAACCGCAGCCCTCCCAAGATTTGATATCAAAATAAGACAAGTCGGCACTCGTTACTGTATGTTTTTCCGTCTTTGCGTCGTCCCCTCATATCAGCACGAAACCAGGAGAAGAAAAAACCCAGAATGAAACAATGAAAAACAACTAAAATGAGGAAGCCGAGCCGAAGCCGACTGCCGGGAACACGCGAGAAGAGAGTCGAGATTGACGCATCCCTGCGCAACGAAACACCTCTCTTCGCGGCAGCAGCGGCTTGAGCGCGGATAAGTCGAAGCACACAGTGTGCTGCGCTGTCCTCGCTAGTAGGCAAACTCGTCTGCCCGGTATCTGTGAGGGATGTTGCTGTACTGGACATCCTCGACAGTGTAACCTCTCGAGGTCTTGACCTTGCCGAAGCCGCTGCTCGAGTAGCTCGATTCCCGAGGCGGCATGGAAGGCCGCTCATAGTAAACCTTCCTGCTGGGAGACTCTTCGCGATGATACGAAGAGTAGACAGGCTCCAACGGGATAGTTCGCGTGCCAGAGACGGTGTATCGAGTCGAGCGTCCCTGGCCGTAATCAAGCGGGATAGGTTCTGGCTCGGGAGCCCTGTGCCGATGGCTCCGGCGGGCATGACGGTAGTCGTCCTCAGAATCCGAGTCCTCGCTGATTTGCGCTTGTAGCCTCGAACGGCCACGACCACGCGGGTCTGCCTCGCCGCCATGGTGGTAGGTATGAGCCCTCGGGAGCCCCGGGGCCGGGCGGACGTAGGCATCGTTGAATGTGCTGGACCTGCCGAGGTGCTTAGGGGGGGAACCTCCGATGGGAGAAGATTGCGTCGAGGAATACTGGGGCATGGGCCGGCTGGTAGGCGAGGCCTCGACGACAAACGGCGACTCCTTCGCGGGAGACTTCTTGTGGCTCGACTTCTCGCGCGGCTTGGTCTCAGAAGACCGCCTGACTTTTGGTCGGAGATCTTCCTCGGCTGTGGGCACGGGGGCCGGGGGAGGCGGAAAGGGTGCGGATGCTACGATGGGCGGCGTCGGCGCGGCTGGCTTTTCATAGCCTGCAAAGGTCTGCGCGCGGGTTACCGGTGCTCCTTTGCGGAACTCCATGTATGAGGCGGCGTAACTCATGGCCTCATTGACCTTTGACTTGGTGGGGTCGGGGAGGGGAGGCGCCGGCTGCTCCTCTCGGGGCACATCGCGCGGAACGGATCGAGCCCTTTCCTTCTTCTCCTTCTCCTTCTCCTCATACTTTTTGGAGCTGCTCGACTTCTTCTTGTCGGACTTGGAGGCGGAGTAGGTCCCGTCGTCGTCGTACGCCTCGATGTACGCAGGCTTGTGTCTCCGCAACTTGTCCTCCGCCATGTGTCTCCGCTCCTTCTCACGCTCCTTCTCAGCCTTTTCCTGGGCCTTTCGCAGTTGGCGTCGGGCCTCCTTCTCTTCAGCGGCCTTATCCGCAGCCCGCTTGGCCGCCTTTTCTGCGGCTTTCCTGTCTGCGCGCTCTTTCTCGATAGCCTGGCGTTCTCTCTCTTTGCGCTCCGCGATTCGAATAGCCTCGGCGCGGTCGCGTTCTCTCTCCTCGTCTTTCCTGCGTCTGCGTTCCCGCTCGCGGTCTCTCTCATCTTCCTGGCGGGGCGACTTCTCATAGCTCGCAGCCCGGCGAGGCTCGTAAGTAGGACCTGGAGCCGACCTGTGGATTTCCTCGTCATACGACCGAGAGGAGGGATATTGAGAGTACATCTTGCCGCCGGAGGGCGCGGGCGCGCGGTACGACGACGCGGTCCGGAAGGTGTCCGGTCGGGGTTCGGCGGTGCGGATGTTGACGTCGAAAGTCCTGGCGCGGGGCACCGAGGTGTTGGCCGTCATGCCCTTGGCGGCCATTTCCTTGCGGAGCTCGGCCAGCTTGACGTTGTCATCGTACTTGAGGCGCTCGTTCTCGTCACTCAGCAGCTCGTAGGCCTGCTGGACCTTTTGGAACTCGTCCTGCTTGGCGGCCTTGAGTGTTGGGTCCTGCACCTTGTCGGGATGGCATTTGAGGACCAGCTTCCGGTGGGCGGATCGGATCTCGGGGAGCTGCGCATCTTTGGCGACGCCTAAAATCTTGTACGGATCCGGGGGCAACGAAGACATGTTGAGCAGGGCGTCTGGTGGTGGTGCTGTGGTGTTGTTGTTTGGGGGGCTCGCGAATCCAGTTCGACGGCGTTCGAGGGGATGATGGTCTGTTCAAACGAAGGCGGCGGTGACTGTAATACTGCGAGGAGTCGCTCGCAGTGGGTGTCTGGGCGGACGGCGAGGCTATTGTTGCATTGGGGCGGTGGTGATTAGGCACCCGAGGCTGGTGGTGTGCTGGAACTGGGGGCGGCGGTGCCCGAAAGCAGAGGAATCCGAAGGGTGGAATGTGGAGGGAGTGGAAGTTTAAGGCGGCGCTGGAAGTGGCAGCACAAGGCAAGGCAGTAATGTGGTAGTATGTAGGCTGAAGCGAAGTCGCGCAAAGGTGTTGTTGGATGTAGGTACTTGGAAGAGGAAGGCGAGGCAAAAGGGCGAGGCGGAACGGGTTGGGTAGGAAGAGAGATAGATGGGTGCGGTAAGGTAAGGTAATGTAAGGCAGGGCAAGGTAAGGTAGATCAAGTGAAAGAGGCAAAAGGGCAACCCGGAGAGGGCAAAGAGACGAAGGAACAACGAGCTTGGGGGGAGCTGGAGAGCGGCGATCGTGGGTCGTCGTGGCTCCTGTCTCCTGTCTCGTTCGAGCTGGTGCGGATTCCCCTCGACAACGAGCGTCCAGAGAGGCCCAGAGGGAGCAGGGTGGAGTTGTTCGTGGTGGGTTGATGTGATTGATGCTCGCGAGAAGCGACAGGACAGGACCAGGACCAGGACCGGGAGAGGGGGAGAGACTGGCGGGAGCAGCGTGGGCAGCAAGTCCCGTCGGCGTCGACTAATAATGAGCGTGTGAGAGTGAGAGACGCAGCGCGCGCAGCAGGTGAGTTGGTTTGATCTGGCTTGGGGATCAGGTTCTGCCGGGAGAGTCGTTCGTTTGTTCGCTGTGCTTCTGCCGGGGACCAGCGAGTGACCTGGGCGAGAGTGGGAGTTGGTACGGGGGAGCAAGTAGCGCGGATGGAGCGAGAAAAGGCGTCGTGGAGCGACCAGCGAGCAGTGAGGTGGAGCGTGGAGCGTGGAGCTGGAGCCCGGGGGGGCGTGTGGGCCGTGGGCCGTGGACCTGGACACACTGACGGAGCGGCGTGGGAGCTGCTCTGCTGCGCGCCTCAGTGAGTCGGAGTCCTGATGGAGGTGTGGTCGCTGATGGTGGTGTTCAAGGGCCTGCCGTCTGCCAAGCGGGCGTGGGTTGCCCTGCGATGGGGAGGGCCCTGGTTGGCTAAGGTACCCAGGCTGGGCCCAGGGCGGTTCGGTGCTGGGGCTGGCTGGGCCAGACTCTCTTACCTACGCCGTATAGGTAGGTAGGTACCTAGGTACCCAGGTACCTTAGGTTGCTCAACACTGAGGTCACTCCTGTGCTCCTTGGAACGGAAAGAGAAGAGGGCGCGAGGATACGTACCGGCCTGACAACGGGGACTAGTGTAAAGACGTCACGGGCTGGTCGGGGCAAGAGGGTGGGGTCGATGGCTGGGTCTGGGCTGCTGCTGGTTGGACGACGCAGGGTCTGCAGCGATCGAGGGCCAATCAACCCGGCCAGACAGAGACTAGCGTAGACTGTTTGTGCGTAAACGGAAGCGAGTGGGTCGCCACTTTTTTTTCTTTTTTCTTTTCGTCCGTTTCAACGGAACGGACGACGGGCAGGATGGACGAGTACGTATCTCTCCGTCCCTCAGGCTCTGTACCCTCCGTTAAGATTCTCACTCCGACAGGTCGATGCCCGAGCTCCAAACCAAGATACGTACCTGAGCAGCACGGCCTCTTCTCTCGCTTCGCTGCCGATGGAGGGCGGCGGATTGAGATATCTGACGGCCAGTCCTTCCTCTTCAGGAGGTGTGGTCAAGCGTCGGCGCCGCTCAGTCAGGGCTGTCGCGGCCAGCTCCCTCGCGGCTGATGGGCGTCGTTTGCTCGCTCGTTGCAGAGCGAGTGCACAAACGGGAGCGACGGGGGCGCTTGCAACCAGGTGAGACGGTCGTGTCCTGACTCCTTGGCTGATGATGACGGGGGTTGGATAGGGATCCCACGTCTTGTCGACGACTCGTTCGGGGGGGGCTGGAGGGGCTGATGAGCGTGATGTGACGGGGCGGCCAGCGGGTAGCCTTCGCCTTGGCCTGAGTCTGTCGTCTATCGAGTGTATCCGTAGCGTGCTATGTAAGAGTCTCCGCAGTTGGCAGCCGGTAGGCTCGTCGTGGGTGGGTGACTTTTTGTTGCAGGCCGTCGGTGCGACTGGGCCCAGACGGTTTAGCACGGCGAGACCTCAGACATCATCTGGTCTTTTTGGTTTTGGCAGCGCGCACCAGTCTGTTCAACCCGCTATTCTTATCATGGCGTGTCGCACCCGTCTTGAGTCCTGTCCTGTCATCTGTGTCGTCGCCCGTCCCGCGTGTCTGGCGTCAACGGCGCTCGTCTGTGCCCTTCTCTCCGCTTCCACCGCTTCGGACTTGTCCTTGTCTCGCAGCTCTCTCTCTCGCGGCTCGCCGTGTGGTCTGTCTGTCTGTCCGACCCCATGCCCGCAGGTACATCCGCCATGGCCCAAAGGAGCGGCGTACAGCAGGTTGCTGTGGCTTGCTGCAGCGGCGGGCGGGCGGATTAGACAGCGAATGACTGAGTCCCCGGCGGAGCTGAGGTAAGATGTCCAGCGGCCTGACGTATGCGAGGACCCCTGGGACCCGCGGGTCCTCCTCTTTCTGGGGGGGCCTCTCGCGCCTTCAACTGACAAAGCCCAGCGTTGTCGGGGAGACTCAGTGACGCTCTCGTCGGGGCTCGCTTTCTTGTCTGGAAATGGCGGCGAGCGCGGGGCACGCTTCTGGCCGTGAGCGACAGGGACGGCACATGGGCTTCTGCCGTACCTAGATCCATCATCCCTCGCGGCGGTCGCGGATAGTGATACGGTGAAGACGGACCCGCGCGGGGGGCTTAGAGAGGCGCCCGAGCCCGTGAATCGAGGTACCTTGGCCTGCCTTTTGCAGCCCATAGGATACGGTATGTACAACTTCGTGTCCGCGGGGCACCGTACCGGGGTTCTTTCAGGTCCCAAGAAACCGCCCGGCGGCAAGATCCAAGAGGAGAAGGACGACGACGCCGGCGACGACGACTTGCAAGCTGCGCCTCGGCTGGGCTGCTGAAGGAATCGTCTCGTGGGGCGAAAATGACGCCGAATGAATCAACCTGAATCAATGTCTGCTGCCATTCTCTCCGGGCACGGCGGGCGGACGGGGATGCGGCGTCGTCGACCGACGAGGGGAGTGAATTTTTTTTTTTTCCTTGCTCGGAGGGGCGAAAGGGAGGCGGCTTCGTGGTCGCCTCTGGCGTCGTCTCCTTTGCTGGTTCCATTGGAGCCGAATGCAATGCTGCGGTGCTGTGGTGTTGCGGTGGTACGGATACCCGCAACTTGCAAGAAGCTGCGCTGTTAATCCCGTCCGAAGGCGATAGGGCGCCCGCCTCGCCAATTGGGCGACGGCAAACAGCTGCATGAATGAATGTGGCCGAGGACAATTGGCGGCCGGCGGTGGCCTGTACGTAGAGGTCGTGGGTACTTTGCCAAGGGAGGGGCTTGCGGCGACGGCCACGTACTCGGTACCGGGATGGCCTCGGGAAGGGCTGGGGCAAGGCCTCTGTTCGTCTGTTCTTCAGTGGCAACAACGCATCCCGCCAGCCCTGGAGCGGTACAAGTGTCCGTGCGCAGCAAGTGCCTTTACCTTACCCTTACCACCTTACCTAGTGCATGGTGTAAGGTATTCCGTCGTGTGTCTCTCGGCGAAGGCGACGATCAGGTCGGGGCACCTCGGGACGCGAACTGCGTTGAATCAGCAAATGTCAGACCCTCAGCGTCGTATGGGCAGTAATTACCTAGTATAGCATTGCATGTCTCTGCCATGCCCGTTGAGGTTGTCCGTATTTGGCAGCGCGGAAACATGATTTCAAACGCATCCATCGGCCGTTGCTGAGGTAATGCCCAGGCCCAGCTCCGACACTGCCCAGTTGCTGCAGCTGCAGCGGTTGCTTTCAAGAGTCAAGACTCAAGAGTCCAGCACAGGACTTCTGCAGACTGGCGGTGAACAAAGGCGCCTTGTTTGACAACCGTTTGCGATAAAAGCGGACCGGGCGGGCAGCCACTGGAACCCCGTCCGCCGTCCTCCGGGCCTTCCTGCCAAGTTCCGGCGCGGCCGGTACGTACTTCTCTCTGCTTAGCTAAGGTACCTACCCAAGGTACCTAGGGCCTCGGGAGATGTCCTTGCCCAACGAGGAAGTTCCTGGCTCGGCAGCAGTGGCAGCTGCTGTTTGTTCCATCAGTCTGTCTGCAGTGGATGCCACCGTCTGACCCGAGCCACACCACACCGTCCACCACCACCCCGGCCCAAAGACGTACCAACTTGGCCAACCCAAACCGTTTCGTTCCACGCCGTCGAATTCGACACGACGATGGACATTCGCGAAGTCGCTTCGATGCCCAACTTGCCGCTTCTTGCGAGAAATCAGGACCGAAGAATGCGCACCGCAGCCCAACGCCGATGGCAAGCACCATCGCAGATGGCCGCCGCGCACCTTGTGGCCGGGTTTGGCTTTCAAATGATATCAGTCTCGTTGTCGACAGCCAAAGAAACGTCGCCAGCAAAGTCATGGGTGCGCTATCCCGCGTCGATATGCCATACGGGGCTAGCCGCTCTCAACGGTGCCATTGCCCATGATTTGTTGTTTCCCGCCGGGAACGCGCAAGACGACGGATGACACAGCACCGCACAAGACAGAGCAGAACAGTCGGCGCTCGACACATGGCCGTGGTCACCTTACTCCAGCCCAGCGAACCAACGACAACATCCCACCTACTCGACCTCATTCCGTTAGCTGCAGGGCCCAGAACCGCCAGGGGCACAGGCACAGCCAGACCAAGCACGCCGTCCCTTCGCCCGTCGCCTGTCCTGCTCCCGTCGCTCGAGAACAACGTCACAGCCGCAGACAGCGAGATCTGGCTGCGATGGGCGTCATCGACTAG
Source organism: Colletotrichum tropicicola (assembly GCA_025962755.1). NCBI lineage: Eukaryota > Fungi > Ascomycota > Sordariomycetes > Glomerellales > Glomerellaceae > Colletotrichum > Colletotrichum tropicicola. Next base: position 86,235 of record JAOWMA010000093.1, read on the forward strand.
CAGCCACGAAGGATCACTCGCTCTGGGGTCTGGAGTCACCTTCACACCCTTTTGCTCGGTGTGTCGGCCCTGTCTCATGGCAATGCCTCAAAGAGTCCCATCACAGGCTTCTGTTCGACCTTCTCGAGCCTTGTCAAGTTTTTGGACGCGCATCCACTACCGTCGAGGCGTCGAATCGTTCTTGACCCTGCATCTCTGTCTGTCAATGGCAGCACGCATCTACCTTACTCGCAAGCGTCCGATGCACTCTTGCCAGTGGCCAATGGAGGCCGCCGGCCCTCAAGTCTTGACAGCGACTGTGGAGACCGACTCCTGTCGCCGGCATGTCTGCTGGGGCTCCGAGTTCGCCCTCTGCCTCCATTCCCGTCGTCCAATGTCCAGCTCAACCGTCGACAGCGAGCATCGTTGAGCGGGTTTTCAGGGTCGCAGTCGACCAGTGACGCCCACCACCGCAAAGTGCATGCATGACACCATCCAGAGTCCCAGACGGGCCTACTGCATCCCCCGTCACACAATATCACAGGCCATCCGACTTTCAGGGCCACTCGACTCTTCTCGGGACATGTGTCTTAGCATCCCATCTTCCTCCGCCGCGCCATCACATCCCACGCTCTCCTACTCGTGATGGGATCGCCGTCACCACACGAGGTCGCGTGTCAGCGACCACCAGGGAGATCAGAAGCAGGTACGAACTCTGGAGCACCTCGCACCCAGAAGCGCCCAACTGGAGCGTGTGGGTGGTAGGGCATCAACATGTGCAAAAGCCGGCACCCATTCTGTCGTCTCCTTCCACGTGAATTATCTCACGCACGCGTGCGGAAAGGAGGTCCGCCTCCTCTCGCTATTGGGCCCGGAGACCCAGTCATCCAGCACGAAGAAGACAAGACCGCCTCCCGCGCCAACAAATCAGACGAAACAGGGGACACCGCACAGCCAGTGAGACGGCGGCTCAGCTGCAACTAGCTACCGCAAATGGAGCTGGCCACGGGAGATTTTCCTCGGGCAGAATGCATTGAAAGATACAGTGTTCGAATCATGTCTTTCGAGATATCCTTGGTCGAAGCAAGCTCAACTGGCAGGCAGCGTTCCGCGAGCTTCTTTCAGAGCACATCAGCCCGGAGTATCGCCCGGCCCAAAGTGCCTCTTACCCCTCAGCAGCACGCACGCAGCCCGCCGGCGCCGTTTCTGACTGGCGCTTGGCAGCCGGGCAGTGGTAACGGGGTTTCACGTTTTAGCGGTCAGCGCCGTCTGGACCAATGGTTCGAGAGGGACCGAACCGTCCGTCTCGTCTTGTCTCGTGCACCAACGGGGTCGGATCCGTTTTCTCCACCGCGGATGATCACCTGCCTGGCGCCGCAATCGTGCGGGTTAACAGCTGCTGTTAAGGCACTGCCTTGCGAGGCCTCAACATGGCAATCCTGCCTCAGCACTCGCCGGCAACCTTTTGAACCGGTGGGCCCTACCACAATCTTCGTGTGGGGGTGTGACACTATTTGAAAACACTGTTTAAGCCACATTTACAGTGCCTACTTTGCACTGGGACACAATTGGAAGAACCGTGGGAAAAGATGTGAATAACCTCAATGGCCTCTACCTCGATGGCCTCAACCAGTAGGTTGAAAACCTTAGAGGGATAAGTCGTAGGTGACTCATTCCAAGGGGTTATTAAAGAGGAAGAAGCAAGGCTTGCTTCTTGTCTCCTCTGCACCACACCGACCACGCTTCACAATGCCGAGCCGCGATACTCACAAGCATGCCGACGGGCTGCGTAACATAGCTATAAGCTATAATCACGCTCCAGAAAAGACTTCAAGCTCGCCGGCAACCTTGTCTTAGCACCGGCCGTATCTCTCAGCTATCGGTCGATCACGGTCGTTTCATCCCTTCTTGGTATGGGTGCACCTCGATCGGATTGGTGCGGGGCGGGCGGTCGACCGTCTGAGATGCAGCAGGCTGCTCACTTCTCACCGGTCAGTTGGTCACTCTGCTCCGTTCGATGTGCGCGGTACGACTGGCTGTGAGTGAGTGACTGAGGTGAGAGTGAAAACTGAGCGGCCAACGGCTCGAAAGCTATGGACAGGACGTGTCTTAGCTGAACCGCTCCCGCAGAGGTGATCCCGTTGGCTTCGCAAATGCCGAGTCCCATCAGGGAAGCCCCCTTCGCTACCGGGCAAATCCTCAGGAGAAAACCACTCAATTTGGGTGTCGTCAGCCAGGTCTTCCCAGCAAAGGCTCACACGTACGGTTGCCTCCGGCAGGGGACCGATAGCCTGTCAACGACAAGGCTAGTCGAGAATCGCAGGTCAGTTGGATGGGTAATTTTTCCGCTTTTCCCACAGAGTGGAGACTCTGACAACCAACTCCCGCCTGGGTCGCCAACATTCAGACTCGCAGCATGGAATGCCATCCCATCTCTGCACCCGGAATCCAGGAACTACACTGCAGTTGGCGAGTTACCAGTGGCACGGTGGATGGAGCTGCTGCATCTCCAAACTACAGCTGGCGATCCTCCAAGGAAGCAGCTTCCAGAAAAGCGGCATTTTCTTCGGGAATAGCGCGTGGACGCCGACCAGCCGAGTGCTAGTTGCTAGGGCCCCGAATTCGCAATGTTCTAGACGGCCTAAAGACTTTCAATGCTTGGGACATCGCTGTTCTGGGTGGCGGTGAAGCGTTCCTGACAAGCTTGGCTGGCAGGCTGCTTTCGAGCTTCACTCAAGCTCCCATCCCTGCGATGCTATGCGCTGGTCAATTGAGAATTTTTCTGCAGCCTCGCCCTGAACTCTGACTCCGACTATGAGTCTTGGAGTTCTATTCAGAGACTCAAACTCCAAATCTCGATGGGAATGCCACCCTCGATGTCGTGACTGTGTCAACGATGGGAAAGACGGGCACAATTGACCCCAAGCTTGCATCAAACCCCCACCAAAAGCAGAATCCAACCCCGCGATTCCGATCACATCACACCCGGCCATCATCCCACCGCCGCATCTGATTCTGGGCTCACAATTCCCCCTCCTTGGCCGTCCCTCTCTGACCCCTCCCCCTCCTTTTCAGCGGCCATGTCTCTGGGCGGCGTCTCCCCTGCGGCCGCCCATTGGCCATCCCGCAAGCGCTCGCTGCGCGTCGTGCACCCCTCCTCGTCTCCCCGGGCTGAGGAAAGTGCAATTCCTGCCTCATTCAGCTTGCCCGGTAGATGTGCCTCAGCGCCTGCCAAAGGCACCGCGGATATGCAGGTGTTATCCTAATACCTATGCAGGCGGCGGCGGGCATCCTACCAAGCCCGAAGGCCATTGGCAGAAAAGCAGAAAAAGAGGACGAGAATCTTCCAATTTTACAGCCATTGACTGTCGAGAACAACCCTCCCATACAGCTGTCGTGCTTGCATTCCTCCGACCAACCGGCTGTCCGCCACGACATGCCTGGCTGACGGGATACATACACTCTGTAGAGGAGGCACATCCGAACGCAGCATCCGTCTGGTGCGAGTGTACATTACTACGCGCTGATCACTCCTCGGGAAGCTTATCCCATCCCCCCAAAGCCCATTCGCCAAAAGAGCCGTGCAGCGAGACCCGAAGGCAGGAGTGCCTGGGGATTCCGGCACTCAACACTCCCATCTTGCTGGGCGATTGTTGGTTGGGGTGGTGAAGCGGGAATGGGTGGCCGTGGATATGCGGCCAGAGGCCCGGGGATGGAGGGTTGGGTCTGCCGGGTGGCCAGACCTCCTTCGGGAAGCATTGTTGTGTTGTTTTCCTCTTTTTTTTCCCCCACGGCCTCGTGTCGGCAGGCCATTGTTGTCGCGGCTGATGTTTGTTGTTGATGATGTTATCATCAAGTGATACACACGGCCGGGCCAAGTAGGCCGCTGCAACCAGAGAGGCCTCTCAGAACCAGGCCAACATGACCAGTCTCCCCCAGATACCGTCAGCCTGATCTGATAAAGCATGACACGCACGAACGAACGAAGCGAACGCGGAGAAAAAGGGCGGGAGCGGGCAACGCCATAAGAAGAAAAAAAAAGGGGTCCCGGCCGCAGAGTACAGGATCGAGATGCAGGCCCGAGGCGCAGCGGGCGGCCTTCCCCCCCTCCCTCCCTCCCTCCTGCTCCTCGCTCCTCGCGGGTTAGGCATCCAGGTCCGGTCAGGTCTGGCCAAGCCAAGTGCCTTTTTTTCCTAAGCTGATGATAGGTTACTGCTGTCTGTTGTCACCGTGAGGAGCGGATTTTGAAGGGATTGGTTGGGTGATGAGGGTGATGGAACGTAGTACAGCCGAGGGGGGGCGAGGCAAAAGGAGAGGATCTGGCATGTTGTCTTTGCGGCTTTTGCAGTCGTACGTGACAAATGTCCTTCTTTTTTTGCCTCTTGTTTCCGACTTTCTGGGTTCGGTCAAACCGCGTACGATGGTGACGGTGATGGCGATGGGCCCGTCTTACATCAGCTCTCAGAACAGAACCCCCCACCCCCATGGAGCTTGGATCGGGCTCGCCGTGAGGTGGACGCCGTACGTAGGGCACGATTCTCACATCAGCTACGGCGGGAAGGGAAGGGTCTCAGATGGGTTGACTAGGCTGAGGCGACTAGCTGTATTACGTTTGATACCTATACTGGATCATGATTCCGCAAAGGGAAAGTCGGGGACACGGGAGAACGAGGATAGGAGCGATAGGTACTGGTTCCATATCTGCCTTACTGCCTGCCTCCTGCGTACTGCGTACTTTTGCACATTGGGACCTGGCAAGCATGCACTGAGTGCACTTTTGCGCCCAAGGGAGCCAGGGATTTTCACGCGCAATCGCGCGAGGAGGCTCGGGTCGATCGGTCGAGGCCGCACAGTAAAAAAAGGCAACCAGACGAGGCTGAGACGTGCGTCTCCGGCGACGGGCGCCGTCAGCCTTATCTGCTGCCGCGGGCGATACGTGCCTCGGCGGCGCAAGCTTCTTCCGCCTTCCTCATCCAGTCATTCCCGCGCGAGCCCCGTATGCGATGAGACGCTCCGGGCGGAGGCTGTGTGGGTGCCGCCGAATCGGGGCGGGTTGATTCACCGAGAGGAGACGTGATGTGAAACGGCGTTCGGTGAATGGGGGGTGGTTTATTTGAAGTCTTGGATGCCTGCTCGACTCGACGCGTGAAGACGCCGGAGGCCTGTCTGCCTCGTCGAGAGACGGACGGCAAGGCGTTACTGCCAGACGGGGAGATCCAGGTCGATGACGATGGGCTTGTTGACCGTCTTCCCGCCGATGTGGGGATAGCTCTTGGCCATGACGGCGCAGTTGACGACACACGTCTCCCGCCGCCCAAGACGTCCCGCCAGCGCCGCACTGTCGCTCCGCGCCGAGGACGGGTCACCGCCGAGACCGCGCGTGCCGATCCCCGGTTCCGCGTCCGCTCCGTCGGAGGCAGGCGGCGCTGTGCCGGGGCCCTCGTGTGACCCGTCGTTCAGCAACGGCTTGCCGCTCTTTGCGGTCAGATTCACGAGGGATTGCTTGTTGCCCACCCTCGGGTCTTCCCAGGTCTCCACCCCGTCCTCCTTGAAGGCCGTGTTGGCGCACCCCAAATCCCAGCGCACCCGCTCGACGCCGCGTCCCTCGTGGACATGTCCGCAGACGGCGAGGCGCGGGCGGACCCTCCACAGCGCGCGGCGCAGGGCCTCGCATCCCACTGCGCGTCGGGCGCGGGACTCGTCGCGGTGGGTGTGAGGCGGGGTGTGCGTCACCACGATGTCGGCGTCCAGCGGGATGTCGTCCCAGAGGGTCGGCAGGGGGCCATTCTGAGGCACGTCGTAGCCGAACGCCCATAGGCCGTTGCGCGGGGAGTAGGGTGAGCCGAAGATGGAGAAGGTCGTCTGCGGTCCTGACTCGGAGGAGAGGCGGATGGTGGCGGAGGCGTGGTTGAGGTAGGTGATGCTCGGGGAGTCTGCGAGCAGAGCGATGCAGTCTTGCGAGGACTGCGGCGCTTGGTTGTGAAAGTGGGAGCCGTGCTCGGCGTAAAATTCAGAGTCCAGAGTCAGGTCATGGTTCCCTGGAGAGGTGTTAGAGGGTGTCGTACATGAGGAGATGACGATGAGCGCCAGGAACTCTGTCGAGGCGGAGAGGATCCTTACCTGCGATGACGATCTTGGCTTCAAAGTCTGCCTTTTCGAGCCATTGTACAGCCCGCGACAACTGGCTACGATATCAGTTCTTGGGTCCTAATATGTTGTCGGACAATTATAGCAGCAGGACGCCACTCGACGAGCCGTGTTTGTTTGCTCAGTTGCCACGAACATCCCAGACGCAGCCCCCAACTTTAGCCTCATCTCCGTCCGAACGGCGCCCACATGGTCCCGAAGAGCCAACTGAATCGACAACAGGGAACTACCCGTCTGCAAACATTCTGCGAGGACGAACGCACCTCGGGATAGCTGCCCTGGTTCGTCAGATCCCCTGCGTGGATCAGCACGTCTCCCTTGGGCAGTTTGACGGCGGTGTTGTGTGTATCGGAGACACAGACGAACCGGGTCTTCCGCAGGGCGGGCGAATGCTGCGGATGGTGGCGGCAGCGTGTGTTCGTCTGCCGCGGCTGCTGGGTGCCGGGGAGGGAGTCCATGGTGCCGGCGTCCATGGACCGGGGATGCGCGGAGGCGGGCTGTGGCCGGCAGATGATGGGGCCGATGCGGCAGTTCGGGTGTGGGTCGCACTGGCGGAATAAGTCATTCAGTATCCGTACGGATACGTACTGGGAATGACGAGATGTTTGGTCAGTTGGCTGGGGGCACAATAGGGGCTGTTGCATGCCATGGACGGGATGAGCGAGTTGTGCAAGTAGAGGGGCCTCGGCCAGGGTTGGGTAAGGGCACGCGGAAGATGACGCAGATGCAGGTCTAGGGGGCTAATGAGATGACAATGTCTGGTTGAATGAAGATGTTTGTGCGCGGTGCTTCACTTGAAACAGGCCTTGGACGCTGCGTGCTGCGTACTGCGTGGAATGAATCGAAACTGAGCAATCCAAAGCAGGATCCGGCAGCTGGGATCTGGAGCAGAGGGGGGCGTCGTTTCACCGTGCGCTTCCTCCCCTTCCTCCTGTGTTGGGGTCCCCGTCGAAAAGTCGGAAATTATAAGGGCAAGGGCGATCTGAAATGTCCTTGGTCCCGACTCCCTGCAGCATGGAGATGAGGCGGTGCTTCTAGAAGGGGGACGGAACGAAAAAGGGAGATTTGATGCTCGACGAGATGGAGTCGTCCGCATCGTGACATTTGACAGAACAAGCCTCGTTGTGTCGGCGAAGGCGAAGGCGACGGCGACTGGGGCAGCGTCGTCCGGAAGTGGGGCCGGCGAAAATGTCTCCGTTATGCGAGATCCAGAAGCAGCAGCCGCGGCCCTGCGCGCCATTGGCTGGAGGGCGGTGAGGAAGGGAGGCAAGAGCCATGGTATCTGGCACCTGCCACCACCAGCAGACAACCTTGGAAGGAAAGAGCAACCGTCAATGACGAGAGGCGGGGCAGGACCGGACCAGCGCGCAACACGAGATATGGCGGCTATTGGCTTGCGGAATGGCCAGATGCAGAGACAAACGGCCTGCACACTGCTGCAGGTGACGGCGCAAGAAGCAAAGAGAGACAGAGACAATGCATGCAGTCCAGTCCAGTCCACACCGACAGACGAGCAAGACGCAGGTCGATACGAAGCTTCAGTCCCTAAGGTACCTTAGAAGCTCCCGCTCATTCTCAGCGGGTGGAGGGCAGGAAAAGTTCCGAGGGGCCGTGCGGCACAGGCAGCAGACGAGAGCCAAGGAGAGAGGAGGGAAGGAGGCAGAAAAGAAAAAAAGGAAAAAAAAAAACACACAAAGCACAGACCGTTGAGAATCTTTCTGGGATTGATTGCTGGGCAAGGAAGGCGCAAATGACGAGTGCCGGGGGGGAAGGAGCGAGATACAAGGGCCCAAAGGGTCGGCAGCGGTCCAGAAGGCGCCGGCACAGTGCGGCGTGCACAAGTGCGTCCGAGTGTTCGAGTTATGTACGGCATCGGCCTCGGCCAGGCTGAGGAGGTGTTTTGTTCACGAGGCCCAGCCCAGCCCAGCGTCATTGTCATTGTCATTGCCTCTTCATCGACCATCAACCGGCCATCTCATCGGCAACAGGAGGAAACAAACAAACAACACACCACCCGGGCAGAGGCAGAGGCAGACGGAGCGCCCTCCGAGATGGCGCGGCTGACGTTGAATTTGGGTCCTGGGTCCTGGGCAGCAGGCTGGAATGGACGGGATCTGCCTGGGTGACGGCTGACGATGTCGGGCTTATTACTTATGCTAAGCCTTTTGACGCTGAGAGTTCTCCCAGCTCCGTCCCGGGCGAGTCTCACTCTCACTGCCCCGGCCGTTCGACCCGTCGTTCTTCAACGGCCCTCCGTCCGCGTCCACGTCCACGTCCACGTCCACGTCCACGCCCACGCCCACGCCCACCCCTCTCCACAGCAATTACGAGCGATATCCCCGACTGATATTGCAGCCGTTGGAATCTTCTCCTTGCTCTTACGTATGCGGCTCCGTTGTGGAAACTCGCCTCGCGCTGCTGTCCCTCCTTGGGGGCCATTGGGAATAGCATCGGCCCCGAATCCGATCCCGTCCTCGGCCTGCAGATGAGATGCCCAAAGGGAATATGGACACCCGTCCGAGCGTCGTCGATGCACACTGTCTCGCTACCTTTGCTTCTGCTGCAGCTGCGGTGGTCGCCGCCGCGCTATCTGAAGTACCTACCCAACGTAATAGCTGATACCTCCTAGCTGGACGGGACGGTCCTGATGCTAATGCGGCAGGAGGGCGTGACGCGTGACTTGGACCTCCTGCTCTTGTCTCTGCCTTTTCCCGCATCTGCCGCCCATGCCGTCCAGGGCTTGCTCCTCCTCAGCCTTTGTCTCCCGTCTCTGTCTGTGATGATGTGATGCAATGGAACTACAGGTGGGCCACTGCACGGGAAGGAGACACATGGCAGTCGATTGGTTCGCCTCGCCGCGTTGTCTTGCATCGCGCAGCTGCGGCCATCGGGAGGGGGGCAAGCAGGCCGTCTCGGTCGCCGTCTCCAATGACAGCGAGGGACAGACAGACATACAAGACAGGCAGAGACAGACAGGCGACAGACAGCGTCAGCAGAGGTCAAACATGCCAGCCGCAGCACGCCGGCCGAAGGTTCATTCCATTGTTTGGCTTCGCTGCATCAGTCGCCGCTCGTTCCCCTCGTCGCCCCTCACCGCAGAATATCATCAGCCCGCCCGAACCAACACCGAGGTGCTCTGCCGTCTGTCTGCCTGGCCGCGCGCGCCTGACTCAGCCAATCAGTCCGAGCACCAGGAGAACAGAAGCCTAAAGGGTCGAGAGACGCAAGAGATGCAGTTGGGACGAAGATTGCCAGATGCAACTCTGCTGACTGCTCCCGGCATGCTCTGTGCCAGCATTATTTTAATTTCATGTGCCCTGCCCGCTGATACGGCGCACTGCACTCTGCACTCTGGCCCAGCGCTCCTTTTCTTATTCGCTGTTCCTGCCCGTGCCTCATTTTCTCCCTATCAGCGAGCTCGTCTCCCCGAAAGAGGGAATCCCACGCCTCGCACATGTGGGCCCGCAACCCTTGATTGGACTAGCCCGTGGCCAACCAGCCCCCTCAGCAGCCAGCCGCTAGACCCGGGCGGGAGAAGCCTCAGAGGGTACGTACCCGCTGTTGCGAGGATAGGTAGAGCAGCCCACCTCCCAAGGTAAGGTAAGGTGGTACCTACCTAAGCTAAGGTACCTACCTACCTACCTACCTAGGCACCACCCAGGAGGTAGCTTGGTGGCCCCTCCGCCCTGCGCACTGTACGCCGTCCTCGTGTGCCTGTGCGCCCTCCTCCACCCGTCGGCCACTGCCATTCACAGTCTCCATGCTGCCTTTGTCCTTGTCTCTCCTTCTCCTGTTGTTTGTGTGTGTTGGCTCTGTTTCTGTTTCTGTCTCTGCCTCTGCCTCTGCCTCTGCCCTCCTCTGCATTGCGTCGCCGCAAGACACTGGCACTGTGGAAACACTGAGAGCGGCCACCTTCAGAGACAAGACGACGCCGCCGCAGACGCAAGACGACCAGCGTCAACCTCTGCCGCGAATGGCCTCCCGCTGAAGAGCTCTCTCCTCTCTCTATTATCTTCCGTTTCGATTCCAACACACCCCCCCCTTTACCGTACCCGATACCGACCTCTCACCACCAAACCGCCACGTTCGCTCGTTGATCGTCTACCGACCCCGTCCTCCTCCCGGCCGGAATCCCGTCTTGACGCCGTCTCTGCTTTCCTTTGTTCCCCCGACCTCTGGGCTCTCGTTTGGGACCTGGACCTGGACCTGTACCTTTTTTTTTCCCACCGTCGCGCGCTTCGTGAGCGCCTCCTAATAAGCCGCCTCGCCGGTGAACCACCACCGCAGATACACCACCGACGACGCTAGACCAGCCGCCCACCACGCACTTCTAATCTCCCGCTCGCGTCTGCCCAGCGCCATCTTCGCTTCTCTCACTACCCTTTCGACCACGCGCACGCCCTCACCTCTGCCGTCCTTGCCCGACCGACAATTGACCCCGTATTCACGAGAGCTACTCCGCCGAGAAGCCCGCAACTCCTCCACCTCCCGCACACACGACAGTCTGGAGATTGCTGGTCCTCCAGCTCTCCAGACGACGCGATGGCCGCCATGTCCGCCGCGTCAGCGACCGCCAACACCATCACGCCGCCCAGCAGCAGTCATGGCAATGGGAACCAGAGCTCCTGGGATACCACCGAGGTAGGTTCGGATTGAGCGCTCTCGCCTCGCCTGCAATTGGCCCCTGATTCGCAGCGGCCGTGCCGGCGCAGACGGCTGACGTTGGTGTTGCTGCAGAATTCTCAGGATAAAAAGTCCATCGTCAAGCCCGATCAGGCCAACAGACCACCCCTGGCGCAGAACGGCAACTCGGCCAACATTTACGAGTATGGCTTCGAGCCATTGCCACCCGCACGGAAGAAGACCTCCAACGACAACCTGTCCCTGTCCAAAAGCTCCAAGTCGTGGGACAAGACGAATCGCCGCGACACGGATGCATCGGCCAAGGGGGGATTGAGCATTGCGGACGACGTATTTGGGGGTAAGGGTGCCGGAGTCGGCGAGAAGCGATCTACCAGCGACCTCAAGAACGACCCCGACCACGATAACTCCCAATGGATTCACCGCGATAAGCTGGCTCGGATCGAGAGCGAGGAGCTCCAGGCTGCGGGCATCATTTTGCCCATGCCCAGACCGCGTGCCAGCAGCCGGCCGCGGAGGGGCCGGAGCGAGGAGAAGCTCAACGGGAGCACCAAGAGGAACGCATCTGCAGCTGCTGCGGACGAGGAGATGCCTCGCCCGAGGTCCAGGAAAACCTCGGTCTCGCCGGAGAACAGGGTGCCGGAGGAAAGGATGCCCGACCTGGATGTCTCTAGCTGGGATCTTAGGCGGCCTGAAGAGATTGCTGTCGAGGGCGACGGGAACTACTGGACGTCCAACGGCGAGAAGAGGGGCGTCTCCAAGATTCCCGTCGCAAAGGCCAGCCCGGCCCCTATTCCCGACGCCTACATCGAGAGAAACGCCCCCACGGCGAGGAGGCAGAGCGGCGGGCCTAGCGAGCTCGAGACGATTGCCTACCCGAAACCGCGGCCGAGGAGCGGCAGCGCGAATACGCTTGGCGCTACCCCGAGCTTGCAGCCCGCGAAGCGCAGCGTCACCGACACTTCCCCCCGAAAAGGCAGCGGCTCCTCGAACACGACCGCGACCAGGAAGGCGTCAACTCAGGTCAGGCCCGTTGGCAAACCAAAGACGAGGGGTGGCAAGGACTCTACGAGCAGCACGACGCGGCCGACGACGAGATCTGGGGACCTCTCACCCGGCATGAAGAAGCCCGAGGGCGACCCGCCATGGATGGTGGGATCCTACAAGCCCGACCCTCGCCTCCCCCCCGACCAACAACTTCTCCCAACGGTTGCCAGGCGGCTGCAGCAAGAACAATGGGAACGAGAGGGCAAGTTTGGCAGCATTTATGACAAGGAGTTCCGTCCCCTGACGGCCGAGGGCCTGCTGAAGCCCCCCGAGGCTGGGCCAAGCAATTCGTCGCCCGACGAGGAGAAGCAAGAGCATGACGAATGGCCTCTCCGGGGCGACGCTCCCAAGAGCCCGACCTCCCCGAGCATCAAGCAAAGCGCCTCCTACTCGACTATGCCCAAGCTCTCCGACAAGCCGCAGACCAGCCCGCTGCCGAGCCCCCGCAGCCCTCGCAGCCCGATGATGCCGCCTCAACAGCCCGCACAGACACAGACGGTCACTCGCGTGCCCGACACACCCACCGCAGCCAACATGTCCATGGGCGGCAACAAGAAGAAGAGTGGAGGCTGCGGCTGCTGTATTGTCATGTGAGCAGCAGCCAACTGCCACGCTTTGAGATCCCTTTACTATCGCCATATATCCGTGCCTACGTTTCCACATTCGACATACCCACCCAACCGCGAGGCGAGCCTCCGACGACGTTACGACTCTCCTAATTCCATTCACAGCATCGGCTCGACGTTCACATGTATTTATCGACATATTCCCAACCCGACTATTCACATCGTCTACAGAGACGATACACCTCTAGAGAGCACCACGGTCCAAGTTTCCTTTGTACCTACCTACCTACCCGAGCTCCCCTCGCAGCTTTCTTGGTCAGCGTATTCCCATCCGGGGCGTGCCACTTCATCTAGGAGGAAGGGTTGTGGCGACGCCGAGGGTGATGGGGAGAATAGAGCGCTGTACTACAACGAAGCGGAGAGAGAGGAGTGTGGTTTATTTGAATATCATCCCAGCGGCCCCGGCAGAGCCGTGGACACGCACCGCAAAGGCAGGCGTCAGTCTGTCCTGACACTTGCGATTATAAAATGTATAATCGTAGCGCTTTTTGTTTTCTTTCCCGAAAAAAGATTATCTGTTCCTGAACACACCCATAACTGCACATCCGCACTTTTTCTTCCCTCTTGTCTTTTCCACTGTTGAGTCGTCGTTTTGTCGAAAGGGGCGGTCTCGTTGACAACAGACCGGGAGTTGTTTGAGAAGTCCACATCCATGTCTGGCGTCTGCGCACCATCTTTCCTTTGCTTGTCAGCTTCCGTTGTTGTTTTCTGTTCTTTCACCAAAAAAGGGGGCTCGGCGTTTCGATTCCCTTTTTTTTTCAACCTTATGCCGAGCTGATACTCAGGTTGATGTCTTTTCTCTTGTTGTTCGATTGGGGCAGTTCTCGGCGGGGGGGATGGGGAAGAGATGAGAGTTGGAGGGTGGACGAGTGAGTGAATGAGGTGAGAGGAGTGTGTGTGTGTGTGTGTGTGTGTGTGTGTGTGGTGAGGGATGACGAATGGCGGTGTGCATGGGAAAAGGAAAAGGGCTAGGCCTCGTGAGATTTTTATACATAATTGATACCCATCCCATTCCGCCGTGGCCCCTTGACGCTTGGTGTGAGGTTGAGGGGACGTGTGTGTGTCAGAGTAGAAGTGACGGTGTCCGTTTTTCGTTCCGCGTCGCCTGGCGCCGAGGATATGAGTGAGCTGCGAGAAGTTGAGACGTGAGCACTCGATTGACCCTCGACGAGACTACGGATGAAGGGACGGTGATCGTCTACCAACGTAAGGTGTGGCTGTTCATCTGAGTGGCATGGACCCGCGGGTCACGAGCTGCCTCTCCCTCAGCCACTTCTGCCCTACCTGCGTCTCTTCCTGTCTCACGCGTGTTCTGTCTAGTAGACAGGAACCCCCTCGTGGCTCTCACTTTCTGGACATCAACAACCGAAGCGCAGTGAGTCCAACCACACCGGGCAGTCCTTCAGCGAGCATGGCAGCAGGGCTAAAGTTAGAAGCTCTTACTGCGGTTCAATCTCGGATATTTGATAGCTGGCGAGGGGCATAAATAAATCACATTGTGAGTTTAGCTTTGAGGTCTCCCGGGACTAACAGTTCGGATTCGATTAGACTTGAGATCGGAAGATCGCAGGAATCGGTTCTCAGTCGTCACAGTCAGCCCGCTGACTTCGAAGCAGCACAATATCGAACGATAGTAAGCTCTTCTTCCGTCCGTCCCTTCTCTCGTCCGTTGGTTTCCTGCGCCTGATACTGTTTACTTATACTATTTCTTATACTGCCGCTTAGTATTATCTATTCTAAGGTAAATTCCACTACTCTATCTCTACTACCTAACATTCTTTCTATATATATCTTCTCTATTTTAAGAATCTTATCTTTAGTATAACTAACTCTTAATACTAGTAGTATAGTATAATAAGAATAGTTTTTTTTATCTTAATTATTTATTTATTATAAGACCTTTATCTTAAACTAGTTAGTATCATTTTTTACTCTATAAGAATAAGTATTAATAGGATATAATATATTAGAGGACCTATTATTATACAGAGCTATACTGGATGGGACCATACTGGACGAGGCTATACTGGACAGGGCCATACTGGGTATTAGCCGCTGCCTGTTGGTCGGTGTTTATAGTGCGTTAGCTGTGTCGATCGATATGTAAGTGATTGAACAAACGCGTCTCGATTTGCCCTGTGTTGTACGCCCGTGTGTTATAGGTCGCAGTTGTTTCAATCTCTTCCCCGCCCTTCTTTCGTGCGGGTGTCCCATACTAATACGCCCTAATAAGAAACGAGGGGAAACGGTGAAAAAGGTTTTATAGGTAGGTCAGAAAACTTCCACCGATAAGTTATAGTCGATAGCGGTGTGCTGACCTGCGGCCCTCCAACCTGGGAGCCGGAGGAGATGAGGTACTATGGGAAGACTGTCGTGAAGTCGTCCTCGCCTAAAAGGCTCCAAACGGTATCAATACCATACCCGGACCGAGAAGGCTCGGCCTGGTAGGTATCTTACCGGACGCCCCGAGCGGCCCCAGTTGAGACGACCTCATCACGATAGATGGAACCCGATACGGCACCCCAAAAGATGCTTGCTGCGTTTTAGACCAATCGCGTGTCAGCACCTCGTGTGAAGTTCTTCCAGGCGCGCTCATCGTTAGATCTATAATGATACCCGAGATGACGAAAGCAAGAGA
Source organism: Colletotrichum tropicicola (assembly GCA_025962755.1). Classification (NCBI taxonomy): domain Eukaryota; kingdom Fungi; phylum Ascomycota; class Sordariomycetes; order Glomerellales; family Glomerellaceae; genus Colletotrichum; species Colletotrichum tropicicola. The sequence continues at coordinate 101,313 of JAOWMA010000093.1, forward strand.
TGATGAGAACCGGATACGATAATAATCTTGGCAGATGGTACCCAAGCCAGGTCGACACTGATTATTCGAGCAGAAGACTGCATCGTCACTTTAACACAAAGGAATCAAAGAGACGGAAAAGGCCTTTGGTGTGAAGGAAATGGACGACGCTGATAACTCTCTTTTCTTCAGAGCCGCCCCGTTTTACCATTGTGGCGATCCGACATGATGAGCGCACACGGCGTTGGTTTCGCTTGGTCACGACAGTCGACGTCAGCTTGATACTCGAAGCCCCCCCACCTCGTCGTCCAAGACATCGTAGTACCGTCACCTCAACGGCTGTCTTCCAGCATCTCTGGCTTTCCACGATCATTCTTTTGCGCAGGTGTTCTTGATCGACCGGTCTCAGCGAGAGGAAATACGAGCAAAAGATGCACGTGCGCAAAAACCTGGTGAAGCCTTTACGCACCAGACCTTCACCCTGCTTCTGCGCAAAGACAAATACTCCTAAAGACGACGTACTGCGCGTAAGTTGCTCAAATGCCGCTAGTTCGGGGGTCCCAGGTCAGCCACGCAGCTCAAATAGCGACAGCGCTCAGTCAGGACTATGGGATGGTCTCACTACTCAATGCAGTGAACTCCTTTCGAAGCCATTCATGCCGATCTAACTGAGCTCCGTCGCGAAGGGCTCACGACGTTGGAAGTACATACTTCGTTCTCATCTGCAGTACTTAAACCCCGGCACGTCAAACGCCTCCCAGTCGGCCCGACATCTCTAGCTGGGGAATGACCCTGCGTCCGCCGGTGTCCCGGGTCCGCAACCTTTCTCGGCTTGAGGTTTGGCCTAGAATACTTGTACCACCTGCATATATGGCCCGCCACGGACCTCAAGGAGGCAATGGCTGAAACGGACAAGATATCACAGTACAAGGTCTTCTGGAAGCCGATGTACACATCAAAGCCTGCAATTGCAATCGACGCGACTGAACGAGGATGAGCTACATGCCACATAGGCACAATATGTTGGGGTATAGACCTATCTACAAACGCCGAGAAACCGATGACAGCCTAGGGGTCGCCGCCCCTGAAACGATTGCTAGTGATACAGAGTGGGTTGATATATGTACACGGTCTGAACCCATGTAGCCGATGCGGATGATGGATTGGACCTCCGACGACGAAAAGCGTCGATTTGATGCAGAAACGATGCTATGCGATAAATGACGTCTACGCCTAGACCAAGACGTAGAGAGCGCAGATCTGGCAGATTGTTAGCGTGATACACTTCATCAAAAAGCAGCGGACATACCAGACTCAGTCCCATAATCATGGAACACCAAAAACACACATTGTTCAGCGTCTTCTTGCCGCGCACCCACTTGGTGCGCTGCAGCACCACGATAGGCAGCTGCAACATTTGGCACACGAAGCCGTATCCGCGCAGCTTCTTGGTGATACACGCCATGACGATCTCGTGCCCAATGGCGGAGATCAAAAAGGTGATCACGGTGGCGGGGAAGCGGCCGATGTGCGGACGGCTCGCGCTGTAGACGTGGCGACGCAGGAAGCTGTACACCGGGACGTTCCACTCGCGCGAGAACTCCATCCAGTCGGTCGAGTTCCACCAGTCCGAGTAAAAGTGGCGATCGGCGAAATGCGTAATTTCGGCAAAGGCGCCGAGGGCGTACTCGAAGATGACGAGGAAGACGAGGAGGAATGTGAGCATGAATGGGAAAAGCAGCCAGGAGATGCTCTCGGCGAGGATAAGGAGGGCCTCGGAGACAGGCGGGGGTGGGACGGCGTTGAGACGGACCGAGGCATCGGTGAGGATGGGGAGGATGAACTCCTCCGATATGACGGTCAGGAGGGAGATGCAGCCAAAGACAGCAATAATCTTGGAGATGAGGTTCTGCCAGTCGATGCGGGCTGTACGGGGGTATTCCAGCTCGTAACAGAGGGTCGGGCAGAGGAGGTAGTCAAAGTAGTTGGACCAGGTCAGGTTGCGGGGGTAGGCGAGGTTACCCATAGGAGAGGTGAGCTCCTGGGCGAGGTCCTCGCGGAGTTGGTCGACTTCGTCAGAGGTGGAATCATCCTCGGAGGCGCTGGCGTGGTCCTTGTTCTTGTGGTCGCGGTTCTTCGGGCTGCTGACGGTGCCCATGGGGTTGTCGGGGGTGGGGTACAGGTAGACAGGGTCCTTGGACGCGGTCGAAGGGTTGTCGAGGTCTCGCAATCGCTTCTCCGTCTCGCTCAAGTGACCGTTGTAGAATGCCCAGCTGTGCGTCTTCATGAGCAGGACCATGGTGTGCAGCAGCAGGAACACCTGCGCGGTCCAGGTCCAGTCGAGCACAAAGGGCACGGCGATCCAGAACACCAGCCAGACGACCTGGTATATGCTCTGGACGGCCATGCCGCCGTTCTTCCATGTCAAGGCGCCGTTGGTGGGGGCCGCACGCCACACGTGGTGGAGGGGCAGAGACACCAAGGTGGTGGCGACCATCAGGAAGTCGGCGATGGCCAAGTGCCAGATTTTGATGGTGAAGAGGGTCCAGATCTGGACGCGCATGGGGTAGCCCGTGTCCTTGATGTTGCGCAGCATGGTGGTGATGGCCATGATGGCGAGGCCGATCCAGAAGAGGTTGAAGAAGCCGTGGAAATCGCGGTAGTCAGAGTTCGGGTCGAAGTGGGAGACGCGGCTGGCGAACTCGATCGTGGGGAAGATGCGGCGGCGCTGTTCGGCGCGGGCTTGCTTCCTCGCGGAGGACATGCTCTTGACGGAGGGGAGGGCATCGGCGGGGACGGGCGTGGAACGGCCACTGCAGCACCGGCGTTAGCATTGGGACACGCAGAGGGTTGAGGGGATCCCGACGGCAAGCATACCTCGTAGTGCCGCTCGTCTGGCCGGTCTCCGACAGAGGCGTCAGGCCGTTCATCTCGCCGACGGAGCCGTTGCTTATTGTCCTCGTCAGCTGCGAGTGCTGAGGCTTCCTCGGTCTCGGGCGGAGGACATGGTCGTGGGTGCCGCCGTTGGGCGCAGCAGCTGTCGAGGCCATGGTGTCCGGCGTCGTCGGATCGGATGGAGCCACTGTCGGAGCTCACGCCGGTCGTCTCTCGGGGAGGCTGCTGTCGTGAAGCTTGTTGCCACCGGGTTCCCGCTGCGGTGGGATTGCAGGTCGTCTCGTAGTGTGAGGTGTGCGGTCACAGGCAGAAGATGCAAGCGTCGCCTCGGCGGAGAGAGGTGGTGATGCAAGCGGCGGGCGTGTGGTTTGTCAACGGGCGTCGCATCCGGCAATGGCAATGGCCATGGGTGGGCGGGCTCGATTTTTAGGTTTATTTCGGCAAAAGGAGAACGGTCTCAGGGTCGCAATTCAGGGGTCGCCATTTCCTCGGGTAGCGTCCGCGTATGTGAGTGCGTATTCTCCAGTGTTTGGCCGGCCGGGTGTGAGAGCAAGGAGCTCGGGATGTCCTCCACTTCGCTGCGCGGCGCTCTGCTGCTGGTTGTTGGGGTTGTCGGGGTCGCATTGAGGTCAGCGTGCTGCAATCCCGCCCACCGTTGCCGCACGCGCTGTACGTACCGCACCCGTACCGTACCGCCTCAGACAGTCAACACTTTCCCGTCCTTGTCCTTGGGCCACGTTTACGTCACCCCCACGTGATGCCCAGGGTCATGCTCGCGAGTGGGGGCGAAACGCCCTCTGGGCCAATCACAGCGGTGCAGAGTGCCCGGATTGGAGCGCCTTGCCGGCGATCCCAGCCACGGTGGAGACGCCGGGTTTCCGTGCCCGCCGCTGCTGCTTCGGCTCCGCGGATGCCTGGAGCAGCTGCCAACGTCACCTCCTCCTTCTTTGGGAATCTTCCCAAGCTCCAGCGTCCCAGACGCATTCCTGGAACGGTCGCCATGCGCCGAGACGTGGCATCTTGGGATGCATCTGACGGTCGCTTGCGCCCGAAGCAGCCAGAGCGATGCCGTCTCCGCCGGCTCAGCGCCCGTCACATCGCACCGAAGGAGCGGTTGCGGATGACGCCCTACAAGGCTTGGACTGCACAGCCGGGCAAATGCAGTCCGCCCATCTACCCAAGCATTGCCGTGTGGCGCGGAGCCCAGACCTGCGACATCACCACCTTTAATTTAAGTCGGTGCCTGTTGACGTCCCTGTGTCTGACTGGACGAAGGACTGATCAGCGCTGGCGGTGCGGATTAGTGTCGCCGTCAGCGTCCAAATTCGATTACCCTGCAACTTTTGTCGTCTTCTTTTGGTCGCACCGGCTGGCCTATGCAGTCTTGACATGGCCCGATTAGCCTACTTTCCTCCACATCTGCCGAGCCAACTGAAGAGAGAGTGGCTTGACCTTGACCTCGGCAGCCGTGCACGCGGGATGAGGCTTTCATTTAGGCTTATTTCGTCTGCTGCCAGTCCGCGCGCCCGGTGCTACACGTCCACACTTTCAACTCAAACAAAGCAACACAAGCATCTCGCCACGATCCGTGTCCGGCAGGTTCGTCGATGAGCCTCTCGGGCAACCCGAGTTCGAACGGGCTGCCTTAAGCCCCTGGGGGTGCCTCTTGCAATGCTCTCCTCAACTCTTCGTTGATCAAAATAACGCAAGGCGTTGTTGCGTTGTCGAGGATGCGAGGGGTTCGGACAGGACACAAGCCTCATTCATCCTTGGCACAAGTAAGCCTAGAGCAGGAGGGAACGTCCCGGCTGTGAACAGATGAAGACGGCAGACAGAGGGCGAGAATGGTCCAGGAAAAGACTGAACGAGGCATACGATCACCCCAAACTCCTTCGAGTGAAGGATGTGTTTCGTTAATCCGATGGGTTTGGTGGCAATTGCATCTGCAAGCGCCACTCGATTTGCCTCTGAACATCGATGAAAGTTATTTCCCCTGGCGAAGTGTTTCCCAATCGTGACTGAAATCGACGGCCAAGCTCTTTCCACGACATTCAGCTGGTCTCAAAAAAGTCACTTCTAGACTCCATGCGATTAGAGAACGTGGGCTAAGCGGTATTTTGACGTATTGCCTACGCGATTTCCTACCCAGTCCGCTGGCGCGACAGCTCCGGGAAGACACACTGTGAATCGCAATCCCAACGTCTTATCTGTCATAGAGTCAACGTCCAACTGCACTCCACAACTCTGTACGTTACCGTCATCGATCGATGGAAGTGTTCCAGAAGGAAAAAGGAGAGCCTTTGTATCTGACTCGAACGCTTTCTTCGTTCCACAGACATGCGAAACGCTACAAACAGGAGTTAAGCATCGAAACGTGCCTCAGCCTAGGCAATAGCCTGAAGACGCTAAGAAACGAGGACATCGAAGAGCACTAGATAGACCATTGTAGGTGATCGAGGCAATCAAGGTCTCATGAGAAGTGACTGCAGGCATGGGCAAGTTGCACTATCTCTGCCTCATCAGTACTTTTAGGATGTTTTCGCAGTTCCTGGGCGATTTCCTTGCTTCGATGAGCCCGTATAGCCAATGAGAAGACCCTATCGTTTCCTCGGACTGCTTTCTGAAGGTTCAGGTAATGTTGGAGTCGATATCTTGGGTCGAAAATGACGAGATGCCGCGAACGGCTTGAGTCTTTTCAAGGGTTTCATGTAGCAAGGGTTGAATCGAATAATGACAGGTCGATGATCGTCATTGAGAGCCATGTTGTTTCTTCAAGTGATCCTAGAGGGCAGTTGTGGAAAAGGAGCCTGTGGTGAGGCGACCAAGTTGAGACATCGCCAGACGTGATGCTTGACGATCAGCGAGGTGACCTTGAGTCAAGGAAAGCGGCAGTTCAGGGGTCGAAGTGGCTCTGTGAGAAATCTATAACGGCAGACAATATGTCAACCCCCCATCAAACGATCAAGAGAGTACTCGGCGTGGTCAAAGTACCCTTAGGCTACACATAGCTTTTCGTGCCTCGGCATATTTACATGGGCGAGATCTCAGTTGGCGAAACTGCGCTGCAAGTGCGGTCAGCGAAGCAAATATAGAGAGCTCGGATGAAAATGTTCTTCATTATCATGTCCGACGACTTTCTTTCCAAAGTAGAATCATGTACGGGTGCACAAGGCGGTAACTCTGAGACAAGACTGGATTCATCGAGTCGCACGTCAACGGTATCATCAAAGCGACGAAAAGCGCCACTACTAAGAAATCAACTCCAATATCAAGGTTGGCTTATTGGAGAGTGGTATCTACTGGGAGGATGTTTAAGAGACGCATCCAATCTGAGATTCCCATGCCCTTGAGCTGTCGTGGTCGGATAGTAGGTTCATATTCCACCAGCCAGATGACGAGAAAGCCTTCGTATGCTCCAAAACAAATCAGCATAGCGAAAGATTGCAAAAAGGTAGAAAACTATTCAACTTGACATGTTCTGGAGATAGTATACGAAAGGTTGGATCAAGCAAGGGATATGATACGTGGTGAGCGAAAGTCATTTCTCGAAGACTCGGCCCGCCGCTTGTCTACGTGGTCACTGACGTTGACGGAAGAACATCACGTTTGAGTCGTCTGAGGCAATAATATATGTAAAGCCTATGCCGTCTGGACGCGCTGATTATGCGATGGTTGATGGCGAGACTTTGTCTCTTCACGGTCCGATTTACGATCTGGAGAAGAACACCAAGGTATGGAGGCAACGACCTCCACTGGAATACCCGAGCTTTGGGTAACTGTCCTCAGAACGACTTCTCAAGGAGAGGAGTCATTGAGAGAAACTATTGACAGACCCAATGGTTCAGCTGCGCTTCTCACAGCTTCTCGCAAAAGGGGCGCTACCCTTTCCCAGGCCCGGGTCTAACGTGCTGTCGCGACCCTGACCAACCACTCATTGTGCGTAGACTACGGAAAAGCTCATTCCAAGGGCAAAAGTACCTGAGGAAACCACGTCGGACGTGAAGCCAGACGTCAGCTCAGGCACTGGTCAGACCCTCCCGCAGCCGAGCCCAGCCCAAGACAACGGTCATCTTGCTGGAGTCGTTGATCAGGACGAAGAGAGGTTGAGGTACCAAGCTGAGGCATCGCAGATTCTGGTAATGCGGAAATATCATTCAACTCCTCGTCACATGTCCAGGGCTCTGATGGTGTCAGTCGTCTCACCCCGTGGGGGTCGTGATGCATGAACCCTGGAACTGGAGCACTTGTCAGGGCAGGGCGGTTGTTTGAGCCGTGGGAACCGGAAAGCCTCAGGCATGGAACCGATCTGGAGGTACCTTACCCTGCCGTGAGAAGAAACCGCGTTTGTCATGCACTTGCCATTCCGAGGCGTGTGGGTTATGTGGAAGGCACGAACTCGCAGCCCGGCGGCCTGCACCTTCCTGGTGGTTGGGTTGTGCCTTCTAAGTTCCGACCCGAGGGAGGAACGACCTGGGAGCCCGCCCCTTCCATCGCCCTCGACATCGTTGCCTTCCTCTGACGTGAAGTCTGACGTGAACCACCTCAGACGTTTCCCAATTCAACTTCACGTCCTGCCGGCTGACATCTCTGCGACGAGACAACGGGACACCCACGTCGCCGGCTTCTTCCTATCTGGCACACCTGTCGGCTACGCAAGCGCCCTCTCGCTTCCCAGCCCAGTGAGGCACGGCATCGCGATCGAATCCAGATAGCACCTTGATTTGAGCGCGTCTTGGAACGAAGCAAGGCACCCGGCAACATGTCAGAGGAAGCGAGCGCATCACCTACTTTGGGCGGCAACGAAGGCACCTTGGCTGGGCATCTGCGCGAGACCCCGCCCTCCATGTCCCAGCCGTCACCATCGGAAGTCCGCCTCTACCTTGGTCTGCTGCTCTTCGCCGTTGATCTCGCACTGGTCGGAGCAAAGCACCCAAATCGGACTACTGGCCCTCTCGGGTGAGGCCAGCAACACCTGCCGCCAATGGTCTGATGGCTCTCGCCTGAATGAGTCCTGATCGACCTCGACCACAGCACCATGCAATGCTGAGTGTAGCCTCGAGTCCTGTCAGCAGGTAGCCTGGCCGGGACGGCGATATTTTCTTGGCCAAACACGGACCGGCTTCGAACTCGTTCCTCGGTATCGGGCGACCTCTGGCTGACTGACCAGACCGAGATGAGCATCGTCGACGTCGACCGTCTTTTGCGAAATTCCTTGCTCAACACCTTCACAGGGAAAACTTACCAGCTATATCCTTTTCCTTGTTGAAATGGCCAGTGTGCGCGGGTGCCCGTTGCAGAGCTTCACTGCAGAGAACCGCCAACGCCATCCCGCATGCCCCTCTGACGTCCCAAGCCCCAAGCGAACCAGCATCCTGGGTTGCAAGCTTGCAGGAAGGCCAGGATCGGCAGTCCAGTGACATCCGCGCGTACCCGTCGTTGACTTCACGCTGTCGGCATGGAAGTACAAGTACACAGAACACCAATCGACCTGCTGGGTGCGGTTTCTGAGGTCATGTCGGTCGCGTCCCACGTTCCCACAATCTCTCGTCCTCGTTCTTCCGCCCCGGAAGCTGAGGAATGTGGTTCAACAGCAATCAACTGGTGCCGGCCAACGTCACCGGCAGGCTCGGTGAGGCTGGAGCGTCCGCCTTCGAGCGGTTAGCATAGGTCTTTGTCGACGACAGGCACCCGACTGAAGTACCCGTTTTACCTTCCCAAAGGAAACAAGGTGGACCTTTGTCATGTCTTATCTTCCGGGTCACTTTGATCTACGCTTTTGGAAGAGGTAGCGCTGTTGACAATGATCCGACTTATCACGGCACAGCAGAGACGTCAGGCTTCAGCCCGCAGCGCCCCCGATGAGCTGATTCGGCACCCATGGCGAGATAACCGGATGTCTCTTCTCGGCTGGTGGCTGCCACACTCAAGCCCCGACGTTCATCCCAACATCGATGAGAGGCACGTCATCGAAATCCTCGAGCACAACCACGAGGTTGGTGCAAGATATTGCATCAAGGCGCGGTCGCAACAACCTGCGCTGCACGGAAGACACCCATCAGCGGCCGAGAAGTGGATATCCTTCCAGGCGATCTCTGGTGCCCAGAACCACTCGGCTCGCGTGCCCTGAGTGATGGATCCCGGGACACGGTCGATTCCAGACTGATCATCTCTAGAGCGCAACCTGAGCACGTCTTCGTGCCGCGAAAGTCGTGCTTAAAATGTGCCAGTCTACTGGAATAGGGGCCTTCGCTGGCGTTCGCATTACGGCATCGATGCCCTGGCCGTGGATCATTCGGCGTTTGGTCGCTCCAGGCTCACGGCGGTACCCTCGTTGAAATGGAGATTAATCGCCGTGTCGACTGCAGCCTCATTCGACCGGGCCTTTTTTTCACCTGCCCGCCGGTGCGACGGTCTTCATTACCCCGGTCTCCGAGGCAGGACGGAGAGTAACAATCAGTTGTTGGGCGCGCTCTGACAGAGACACTCTTGTCAGCTCAACTCATTTTAGGTTGCAAGGAACCCGTCGCCGGTTATCGTGCTCGTGAGACGCCCCGCAGGGTTTTCCTTGGCTGGACGGACGTTGGGGTCGAAAATTCGAGAAGTACGGTCGACACCCGGCACTTAGCTTCATTGGGATTTATCGGCATCCTGCGTCCAGCTTCCTGGGTTGTATGCGACGTGGGCATTCAGCTGCATGCTGGATGTTGCAGACACAACATGCCGCTGTTTTCAGCGGCTTTCCGGTGCCCTGCAGAGTGGGTGAGAGGCTGAAGTTCGCGAAACGCTCTTCCTCGGCGAGGTGAAAGAGACGAGGTCAGCATTTGGCCACACCTCGGCCCTGACAGGACAGCACGGAGTCACGGACACGGCCTGTCCTGTGGCACGCCGGCCGAAAGCATGTCGAGTTCTGTTCCGGCGAGCCCACTCAAACTGTCCAATACAATGACAATTTTGCTCCGTGGCTTGCAGCCGAGTCTGAATCGTGGCGCTTTTAGACAGAGATCCCCTTTGTCTTACGGCCAGTCCGCGGGAACTCGCCCCCCAGCTCGCTCCTTGGCCAGGGCCGCCGCCGGCTATTGGGAGTGGCTCCAATGGCAGATGCGCGATCGCAACTTTCAACGCACCCAACGGGTTAGCCTCGAGCGGCGTTCGTTCGGATGTGTCTTTTGACAGCATCAAGGCCATTGGCCGTGCTCGCCAGGTGGCTTATCGGACGGCATCACGACGGCTTGGTGGAAGGCCGTTGGAACATGCACCATGCTTCTACGGCGTTAGTTTTCCGCCCGCGGCACCTCCCCCAGGTTTGCCATGCCCGAGAAGGCCAAGCTGGCGTTGGTTGCTTGGCTAACAAAGCCGAAAGGCGAGGGAGCCATCGCATAGCTGAGATTCCGCCGCTGCGGACAGAAACAGCGACGCCTTTGAGTCTGACCCTGAGAAGCGGTGGACCGAGGGACATGTCGGAAGGCAGCCCGGCTGGGGGAACGAGCCACAGCAAGAAGCAGAGCCCAGTTGGTGACAGCCCGCGACTCCCACCGCGGCCTTTCCGAATAGGGGGGGCCTGGTTGATAGGACACTTACCAACAGGCATCGTGATTGGTGGTCTGAGTCAGGACTCGGTCGTTGGCGTCTTTTAGGCCGGCCAGGTCACTTTCTCACCTTCTTAATCCAGAACAGTGGTGGCACCATTGTCACAATTCCCCGCCTCCTGGTCACCCTGGAAATTGGAATTGGTCTCTTGCCACTGCGCTTCAGCGACTTTCCCACAGCCCTACCGCAGCATGTCGACATGCTGCCAACAGGGACCCGTTGGACACATTGGACGAAATCCCGGGGGCCTCCTGGAGCGGGAGGAGGCTGGGCTGGACTGGATGCACACACTCGCAGTACGGCGCCGGCGCCGATGCGATGCGATGCGATGCGGTGCGATGCTTACCCACTGCTGCCAGTGGACGGGACCAAGGGCTGCCAAAGGATGGACGAACCAACCGCATTGCCTTACCCCCAGCCCGGTGCTGCGCTGCTTCGATAGCAGCCCGCCTTTCCCTCCCCCCATCCGAGCAACGAGAGCCCCCCATCCTTTCCCGCCTTGCTCCTCTCGGCCAAATTGCCAGTCAACGCCCGCTCCGAACAGCGAGCGCGGTCGTGAATGGCCCCCCATTCGTTAGCTTTTGAACCGGGGGGGGCCTACCACAATCTTCGTGTGGGGGTCTGACACTATTTGAAAACACTGTTTAAGCCACATTTACAGTGCCTACTTTGCACTGGGACACAATTAGAAGAACCGTGGGAAAAGATGTGAATAACCTCAATGGCCTCTACCTCAATGGCCTCAACCAGCAGGTTGAAAACCTTAGAGGGGGTTATTAAAGAGGAAGAAGCAAGGCTCGCCTTGCCCCCATTCGTTAGCAGGCGCCCGGACTGGTCTACCAGCCGGTCTTCATTGGCCATGTAACGCTTCTCCCCCCCCTCCCTTCGCGCAGCTCCACGGACCCAGCTGCTGCTCTGCTGCTGGAGGCTCTCTTATCACTGAAAAAAAAGAGAGCCGCCGAGGGGACGGGATACGGGCTTGTTCTACCCATGTGCCACGCTCGCTTTCCCTGTTGAGGAAATTACGCGAAGGAACTTTTGCCTGCAGCTTTCACCACACGGGGGAACTTGGCGACCGCCGACCAATACCAGTTCAACAGCGGAAAGTGGTCTTGGTCGAGAGAGAGAGAGAGAGAGAGCCCTACCGCAACCAAGCTGCTCTGGAGGGGAGGGACGGACGGCTCCCCATTTCCCATGTCTCTTTTTGTCTGCGGGAGACAACATTGCCTACCGTCCGCCAGTTCCAGTCCAGTCCAATTCAGTCCTGGTCCAGTCCGCCTTTCTCCCAGCGGGTTTTGTTCCTATCCTGATCCGACCTGTCGACCTGTCCAGCCTGCCCTTTCCCCGACCAGTGCCAGTCCTGCCGTCCTGTCAGTCAGTCTTTAATCTTTTCGAACCCATCGGTTACCACACTGGACCATGACGCTTTCTCCTCTGCCGCTCTATTTTTAACTTGGCAGCCAGAGAGACCTTCTCTTTTATGTGGCGACAATCATGGGCACTTTTGTTTGGTCTCCTCCCGCGCTCTCGTCTTTCATTTGAAGGCCCAGTGGCACCCCCCTCCATCTGACGGCAATTGATGCTTGCCTTGCCACCAGGGCAGCGCGCTGGGTTTCTTGGATGAATCGCATTCGACGACACGAGGCACCTGTCCTACCGAGGAGCTTTGACTCGTCCGAGTCTTGAACTCACCCAGCCTGCGGTCCGAATCTCTGCTCCATCGGGGGACGGGACGCGGCCGAGATGTTCAATCATTCTGGGGACAAGCCCCGCGGTGCTCCCTCAGCGTCAGGATACGGAGGCAGTCAGCATGGCCTCACTCTCAACACGTCCGGTCAACCATATCCCAGGTTTGGCATGCCCCAGGGCATCGGCGGCCCTTCAACATGTCCGCCGCAACATCAACAGCAACAGCAGGACTCTATGCGGAGGGATTTCGTGTCGCCCATGGAATGGACCTCACCCGGCGCGCAACAGACGCGCTTCAACGTCGGCTCCCCAATGAGCCATGCTGCGCAACAGCCGCAGAACGACGGCATGGAACTCGATGAATTTACCTCGGCCGGTCCAGGAGTGTCCAACTTGATCGCTCGCTTTGAAGGGATTCGCGCCGCACCGCCGAGCAGTAGCAGGGTCATGAGTCCCATGAGTTCCATGGCGAGCCCGACAATCGCGAGCCCGTCCTCGGCACAGTTTAGCAGCATGCACAGCAGCACAGCAAACTTGAGTGCTTCTGGCATGAGTAGAATCGCAAGTCCAGTCGCCAACAGTCCAGCAACACCCAACTATTTTCGTGCCCCGGAGTCGTTTCGTCCACCCGTGCCCAGGAATACCAAGCCTGTGTTAGATCGCGCACCATCTAATATCCCGTTGTTCACGCCAGACTCAAGATTTGGCGATGGGAGCAGTCGTCCTGGCCCCTCAAACCCCGCCCCTACACCACAACCACAACCTCAACCTCAACCTACTCATCAGTCGTTATCTCAGCCTCAGCCCGTCGCATTCGCTCGGCAGCAGAATACTTTCAACCCGCAGCAGAACAGCTTTAGTCCCTCAAATGTGTTCAGTCCGCCAGTGAACACCTTCAGCCCACCTCCGAATACCTTCAGTCCGCCTCCTGCACCAGTCAGCCCCGCACCCTTCAGTCCCGCACCGACGCCTTTCAGCCCAGCAACTTCGACCTTTAGCCCGGCACCCACACCGGCCCCGAGTCTCTTGCCCGGAACCCCAAGTGGACTGCAAACGCCGTTCGGCCCTCCACCTCCTACCTCGTTTCCGGTATGTGCCAACGCGGCATCGCCAAAGCTTATCTTCTGACAAACCTGCAGGGCCAAGCTCGACAACCCAGTGTCGCCCCAAGTGTTGCTCCCACACCAAAACCTGCAACAGGCAGTCGGCCTTCACGCGAGCAGGTGCCTGCGGAGGCGTGGGAATCTTTCAAGCTAACCATTAAGCAACTGTACCTGGAAGAGAGGCGACCCTTGAAAGAAGTCATGCAAATCATGGCCGACCAGTACGGCTTCCAAGCAACGTAAGTTATCCCACAGGCCTGCAGCACCAGTAGACCGTCTCACAGTCCCAGGCCGAAGATGTACAAGACAAGATTCTCTCAGTGGGGATTCGTCAAGAACAACACCGAAGATGAAGTCAAGAGGCTATTATCGATGAAGTTTCAGCGCGACGCCGAGGGCAAGGTTTCCGAGTTTGTGCGGAACGGCAGAGTGGTCAATCTGGGCACGTATCTCAAGAGGAAGGGAGTGACGGAGTACGATCTCGTCGACTTTGAAACGCCAGCTCAACTGCCGTCGTATGTGCGATGTCGCACCCCGACACCGCCACCCGCTCCGGGCTATCTGCAATCACCAGACCTGCTCCGAGCGCAGGAGACGGTTGTTGGAAACATGCGGAAGGCATTCTTGCACTGTCGCCAGTTCGAGGTCGAGACTGACCGGCAGATTGGATGGACGTCGATCATGCTATGGGGCGCGGGGTCGAGCGACATGTTTGCCGACGCAAACAGGAAATTCGAGATGGGCGAGCACGACTCGGGCGGACACCTGCTAATGAGGGCTTTCAAGCGGCTGGAGATGGACCTCAAGCAACTATCGCCTCAGGGCATCAAGGAGCTCCTGCTGGGAATGGTACACCGGGATGCCGGCATGATGACTGCACTCTGCAAATACCTAGCAGCCTACTCGACGACGAACTTCGAACGCTCGCATCCTCTACGACAGACATTCTCTACATTATACGAAGTACAACAAAAGCACGGACCGATCACGCTCTCCGAACTGGTTTGGGGCTGCATGCCGACCATCGCCGAAGAACTCGAGGCCATCTACGGCCGACGACACCCCTACGTTGCCAGGACCTGGATCGACCTGGCCATCTTCTATAATCACGCGAATCCCGAGAGACTTGAAAAGTTGCTCTCGGAGCTGCAACCTTTACGGAGACAGGTAGCGGGTCGTTATGGGCAGGGCAGTGCGGACGACCTCGCTCTTCGATATGCAGTCGTGCAGCTGATGCAGGCAGCGTGGCCGAACGGCGACTCAACGAGGCTCGAGGCGCTGGATCTTTGGAATGCGATGAAGGATGCTGGCCTCGTCTTCCCTGTTCGTGGCGCAGAGCACAGCACGTTCTGCTACCACAGTCCGTTGAAGGTCGATCCATGGGATAGGCGTTGCAGGGACCGGTACAACATTGGCGTCCAGTTCTTCCAACAGCACTGCGGCATCAAGGTGCTGCCATATTTCGAGGAGGACATGCACTACACGGAACACGCGCCCGACTCTAATTCGGCGCTGGCAGCAGCTTTGGGCCACATGGCGCCATCCAAGTTCTCGCTCATCTAGCTGGGACTCTCGAGATCAAACTACAGCGTCTGTAGATGACGCACCGACTCATCCATTTCACTCAGCGAGGCGACAAACAAGCGAAAGAGTGTCGCCGAGACGGGTCACGGACAAGTGACATTTTCCTGATTTTTCATCATTATTAATTCGAAAGAAGATGCTACGATGCGACGGCCGCAAAACGCCCATTCGAGCAGGCAGACGAGGGCGATTACCCGGGTTGTCAGGATGGAATCAATGATACCTCAAGCAGGGGGGGCCTCGAAGGAATGGGAACATTTGGAGTCTTTGGGTCAGGGCATAACGTCATGAATGTCTCATGGCCGGCGTCTGGGGGGTTTCCGATTCCAACACAATAGCGAGCACACGTTTTTTTCTGGAATGACATTGTACAATAGCATTGAGCACCCGCGAAGGAGAAGATGACGCGATACCACGACATGAGAAGGAGAGGCGGGGAGAGTAGGCGAAGAGTCAGACGGAACCAATGGAGAGAGCTGCAAAGACGAGAGCCATCAGACGACGATGCTGATGCCGATGCCGCTGTCGCGATCAAGAGGGTGGACGGGTGAGTGGTGAGTGGTGATGCTGACGAGGTGAAGTGAGAGATGAAGGATGCGGAATTGTGGGGAGGGTGGACGGCGCCAAACCGAATCTGACGGATAAGAAACCAACCAACCGAACCGAATGCCCTGATCAGGCTGATCTACACACCTCTAGGCCCCAGGCCCCAGGCCCCAGGCCCCAGGCACGACGGACACGGGGACGATGAGGGATGGTTTCCGAGGCCCTGGGCATGACGCGATAAGGGATTCCCACCGGTCGCTTCGTCTCTGGCATCTGCAGGCAGGCCGGGCAGTGGGCAGTGGAAGTGGAGGGAGCCCGCGAAGAAGAGCAGAGAAGAGCGGACAGGCTGCGGCAGACGGCGGTGGACAGCTCCGTACGGTCCCTGGGCGATGCAACCGCAGTGGGCGCGCATGCATGCAGCAAGCAGCAACGTGCAGATGCGATGCAGCGTGGATGGGCTGGAGTGGGTTTTCAGTCGATGCCACGAGTCCACCGTCAAGGCTCAGCTGCTTTCCCCCGCTCTTCGGTCGCCCGTCCGCCCGGCAGCTCGCCTGTGTCGCCTCGCAGCTGTCTCTCTTGGCTCGTTGCCTTGGCCGTCAGGTCGGTTTCGGTTCTTGGTCCGAAGGTATTCGGCTCCGGGTTCCGAGGCGGAGGAGGCCGGTCGCCTCAGTCTTGGCCCTGTGCGCTACGGAGCAAGGGGGGCGAGAGAGCCTCACCTGGGCCTGGGAGTCTCGAACGGACTTCCCTCTCTTTTGCGCCGAGACGGGGATGCCGTCGGTCGAGTCGACTCGAGTCGAGGGCGCCCTGTCCTGCCCTGCACGCTTCCAAATGCTGAAGGGGGGGTCCGCTCCGGTGGGAATCAGAACTCCACTGAGGGGACTCTTGGGGGTCTAGAAAACGTCCACTAAACAAACAAACAATGGAAACCTGAGCAAACAAGTTCCAGTGCCAGAGAGACGACCGACATGAACGGGTCAACGTTGACATGTGCTTTGCTGCTGCTGATTCTTTGGGGCATCTCCACGCCCTCCCACGCCTGCTGTCGCCAGTCAGGAAACGGGCAATTCCTCTTACGCACCGAATTGCTTTGATTCGCGATTCGAAGCTCGCGCACAGGGGTCGCGGCGAAGGACAAGACTGGCGTTAGATGCGCCCAGGATGACGAGATTGGCCAAATCGATCACTCGCACGAGTGCGCGACTGGGCCGGTAGCGAGCCGGACGACACGCGGAAGCTTCAATCCGTCATTTCGGGACTTGACTCTTTCGGCCCGTCATTTCGCGCATTTTCCTTTCTTACAGTCTGTGTGTGTGTGTCTCTCTCTCTCTCTCTCTACCTTGTTTTCAACCAACACCTCGGGGCGTCAGAGATGGTCCGTCCTCCCAGGCCCATGCATGTCACGTGGGGCTTTTGCGAGATTCTCTGCGCGAGACACTCGCTGGGTGGAATGAAGACCATAACATGACCACAGGTCTTGGCCGAACACATACACGACATGACATGTGCGCATGCAAAGTGGTATCGCGCAATACAAGAACAGAAGCCATCAGAACTCTGGGATGGAAGAATGAGGTGGCACTTCCGCGAAGGGGAAATGAGGACCGCTGACGCTTTTTGCTTCTGTTTTTTTTCCCAGGGACCAAAATTCCCCGGACTGAGTGACACCACCGGCTCCTCGGACGCATCCGGCGGCGGGCGCTGTCAGCGTCTGCTTGAGGCTGAGCTTGGCGCCGCTAGCTGGGCTGAGAGCAAGGAGGGAGAGATCGCCGGGCTTGGTTAAGAGATGAGAAGATCTGGACCCTGTTACTCGGACGGGTTGTGTGATCTGCGCCCTCTCGACGGACGCTTGCAAGGCGCGCGTTCCTGGACGGATGACGGGATATGCGAAAGGGTCCAGTGCTCGAACGAGACATTTCTCGCCCTGCAGACACGATTTCAGTCTCTCTGGAACCGCTGGGACACTGGCATTTTTGTGTCTGTGTGAGATTTGGACGCGGCCGTGCCGAGTTCGGGCGCGGTGTCGGCGCAGACGGCGGCGATGCGCGGTCTGTCGATGTCCGGGCCGAAGGGATGGCAGAGGTCTGGCAAGTCATGGGTTCTGCAAGTGCACCACCACCTTCGCCGCCGTCGTCAAGCCTCTGTTTTTTTCGGGGGGGACCCAGCTGCGATGCACAAAGCCGCAGAACAATGCACACGAGGTCGAAACTTTTTGACTTTCAAAGCTCAGCTGTCAAACGACTCGAGGCTCGTGGAGTCTCGGATCCAGCGTGGAAGCCCCCATCGTCGCCGAAGAAAGGCCTCGCTGCATGAAACGGGGACGACATTGTCTACTTTGACAGCTGTCATTGAAAAGCTTTGAGTCAGGACGATGCGGCATAAAGGAACGAGGGCCACGGGTTGGAGCGGCCTCCTCCTCCCCACGTGGCTGGAGAAAAAGAGACCTGGATGTGGCATCAACGCTTTCGGGATGAAGCATTCCTCTAGGACGATCCACGTCCCAATTCATACAACCGCTCACTCGCTTGCTTTCCCCAAAGACGACTCGCGAAGCTCCGAGGACCCTGTCCGCTGGGAAAAGCCATCGTTCTTCGACGAGACGAGAAGTAGAGTTGGTGGAAGGGGTTCAGCCGCATTTTCTTGAAGGCTTTTCTTGCTGCTTTTCCTCCCTCCCCCCTCCAGGAGTCCTGCGCCTTGCCCTTTGGGGATTTCCCCGATAGACGGCGAGGAGGCGCAGACAATCACACATTGTCTCGTTAGCATGCGGTCTGCTTGGTGGCGTCTAGGCAGACATGCAGCCAGGGGACCTTCCATTGTCTTTGACGAGGACGGTAATGGTCGTTTTTCTGACGTGTTCGCGATCGTTGAGATGTTCGTGGTCGTCTTCTCTCTCTTGACTTGGTTCGAGATGCTGTGTCGGTATAATAGGCGCTGCCGCGCCGCAGCTCCCGGTCCGCGATGGGAGGTCTTCATGACATACACGTTCGTTCATCAAAGCAACAAGCAAGCAAGCAAGCAAGCTATAAGCGTTTAGCCCGGGGTCAGCTATCGCACTCTCGTTCGTTTTCAAGTAGTCATATTTTCTCCATATTCATGGTCCATAAGTGAAAAAAAAAACAGTCGCAACCATGAGGTTGAGCAAGAAGGAGCCGGCGCAGGAGTACCAGACGATCGATCCGTCGAGTGAGTTTCTCCCCCTTTTCCCCCCGCGGGGTAGAGTGAACCATCACACCGCATATACGCACACAAGCTGACGCCGCGGCCCCCCTCCCCCCCCACAGGATCCGCCGACACAAACCGCAAGCCCTTCCTCGTCCGCCTCTGGGGCATCGTCGCCCTCCTGTTCGTCGCGCTGGGCCTCATCGCCCTGGCCGTGTACATGGCGCGCACGATGCCCGACGGGTCCCGGTCGCGGTACCAGCTGCCCGGCGAGGGCGCGGGTTCGGGCTTCTCGAAGCGCGAGGGCGGCGAGGGGCCGGGCGATGGGGCGGTGAGCTGGGTTGACGATGTGTCGACGCCGCCGGTGTCGGCGTCGGCGTCCGGGGAGGAGAGGTTGGAGAAGAGGCAGGTGTACGGGTGTCCTACGCCTGTTTTTACGGTCGTTTCGGGTCTGACGAGGCTGGTTTGTCCTGAAACGCCTACGCCGGTTGTTGTGTCGCCGTCGCCGTCGCCGTCGCCGTCGGTGAATTCGACGTCGGTGGTTGTTACGACGTCGAGTGTGCCTCCATCGAGTGTACCTCCATCGAGTGTGCCTCCGTCGAGCACGCCTCCGTCGAGCACGCCTCCATCGAGCACGCCTCCATCGAGCACGCCTCCATCGAGCTCACCGCCGCCGTCATCTTCGCCTCCTTCTTCGAGCTCTTCACCCCCTTCAAGCTCACCACCGTCATCATCTTCATCTCCACCATCTTCTTCTTTGCCTCCTTCCTCTTCACCTCCACCATCCTCTTCTCTGCCTCCCTCATCCTCTCCCCCGGTCATCAGCTCATCAACTATTTCGCTCCCGCCGTCATCTCAGCCCCCGACCACAACCTCGTCGACGTCGAGCTCCGTTTCGACAAGCTCGTCAACAATCCGAACAAACTCAACGTCAAGCGCGTCCAGTATCACGAGTTCGTCGTCGACGACAATATTTCCAAACTCGACAACGACAACAACAACGTCAAGTTCGGCCAGTATCACGAGTTCATCACTAGGTGTTATTTTTCCAAACTCGACAACAACAACAACGACGTCAAGTTCGACCAGTATCACGAGTTCGTCACTGAGTGTGATTTTTCCAAACTCGACAACGACAA
Organism: Colletotrichum tropicicola; assembly: GCA_025962755.1. Lineage (NCBI taxonomy): Eukaryota > Fungi > Ascomycota > Sordariomycetes > Glomerellales > Glomerellaceae > Colletotrichum > Colletotrichum tropicicola. The sequence goes on from JAOWMA010000093.1 coordinate 120,991, forward strand.
CAACGACGTCTTCAGTGGCGGATACCACAACAATATCAAGCTCATCCTTCATTTTCACAAACAGCTCATCCACCACAATAACAAGCACTTCGGATACCATCACAACGATAATTCCGCCGGTCACTTTGGCGAACAGCTCGTCGACCACGATTACCAGTACTTCGGATATCCCAACGACGTCGACAAACAGCACAACAGTCACGATTACCAGTACTTCGGATATCTCAACGACGTCGACAAACAGCACGTCAGTCACGATTACCACCACATCGGACACGGTTACCTCCACATCAGCCACGATTACCACCACCTCGGACACCACAACGTCTTCGGGCCCGCCATCTACAACGACCACTGAGTCTCCGATCTCGACCACCTCCACTATTTCTACGACCTCGGACACTTTGACAAGTGTGTCAACCACGAGCTCGGAAAGCGGCACAACCTCGAGTACTTCATCGGACTCATCAACAACCGTCTCAGAGAGCGGCACGTCCTCAACCACATCAATCAGTGATTCCGCAACCTCGACGAGTGTTTCGCAGACTGTCACGCCCTCGGGGACCACTTCAGTCACCCCTGACGACTCACCGGTGGTACAGCCCATCACATCGATTAGTACCTCTGGCACGTCAGGTGGGCCGAGTGTCAACCCAGGGCCATCTGTCTCTGTTACCCCGGCTACAGGGACGCCGTCAAGTACCCCGGAGCAGATAATTTCGTCGGGGACGATATCTCCGCCTGGGACCTCGGCGTCGCCGCCTACCGGCATCCCGAACCCGCCGGTTACGGGGGTGACTAACTCCGACACAGCTTCTCAGGCAAACCCACCCAGCGGTACCTCGAACCCATCTTTAACACAAAGCCAGACCGGGCCTACTGGGATCGTGACCGATGCTACAGGTGGTATTTTGGTTGGCCCGATCGTGAACCCATCATCTCCTCCAACAGGTACCAACAACAACCCGATCGGAGGGACTAACCCTACCGGAGAGAATCCATCGACGGCATCGCCTTTCACCGGTGGCACAAATAACCCTACGGCTGCGAACCCGCCGACTGGATCTCCTGTGGTCGGAGACCCGAGCAACCCAACACCTGTAAATCCGCCGACGGGATCACCACTTAACCCCAGTGGCCCGAACAATCCTCCCGGAGGGAATCCGTCGGTGGGACCGGCCATATCCGACCCGAACAACCCGACACCTGCGACACCGCAGACAGGACCCCCGACCGGACTGTTTTCTGTTGTTGATCCGAATAATCTTGGGGTTGTGAATCAACCGACGGGACTGTCTTCTGCTCTCAACCCCAACAGTCCTCCCTCGACCGGTAACCCTACCGTTCCTCCCAGTGGAATCACTCCGGTAGGATCACAAGTCAATCCCAGCGGCCCGACCGCGGGTCCCTCGGTCACCGGGGGACCGTTTGTCTCCGGGGGGCCGCCTGTCTCCGGCGCAACACCGGCGAGTCCTTCAAACCCATCTCAAGATCTGCCGCCCAACACCGGGGACACGAGCAACAGCCCGCCCCTGACTGCGGTGAATCCCTCGCAGCCGTCTGCTCCCTCGAACCCGGATCCAACCCAGACGAATGCCCCAAACCCGTTGTCGGCGAACAACCCGCAGAGTGGACAGCCTACGGCACCTACCGTCGGCACGGAACAGCAGACTCAGATAGGGACTGTGGGCAATCCGGCGGGGACGAATAGCCAGCCAGGGGTAAACAGCCTACCGGGAACGAACAATCCAGCTACCAATGGCCCGGCGACAAACGACCCCGTCACTAATAACCCGGTGACGAACAATCCTGTGACGAATAATCCAGTGACGAACAACCCAGTGACGAACAACCCCGTCACCAACAACCCCGTCACCAACAACCCCGTCACCAACAACCCCGTCACCAACAACCCCGTCACTAATAACCCAGTGACGAACAATCCTACGAACAATCCTGTTACTAACAACCCCGTCACTAACAGCCCCGTCACTAACAGCCCCGTCACTAACAGCCCCGTCACTAACAACCCAGTGACAAACGATCCGGCGGCCACGAACAGCCAACTGCCAAACTCTCCGCCAGCATCAGATAGATCACCAGCAGCCACCCAGCCAGCATCGGCGCAGGCTGTGACACAGTCCAATGTACCTCCGTCGAACACGGCTGCAGCCTCGGCGACAGAGACGGACTCTGCCACAGACTCTGCCACAAACTCGGCCACAGACTCTGCTACAGACTCTGCCTCACGCTCCGCCAGCGGCTCAACGCTCCCATCGGCCACGGGCGACCAACAGTCAGATGTCACCGCGGTACCCGTTCCCAAAGACCAGGATAAGCAGCCGGCCTTCACCGTCCGCCAAGCCATCGTCGGCGACTTCATCCCTCTCATCATTGCCAGGGTGTTCGTGTTCATGCTGAACAGTGCCTACTCCCACATTGCCGCTTTCGAACCCGTCCGTCAGCTCATGACCAACTCCGGAGCATCGGGCGCCGCCCTGGCCGGTTCGTCCATCACCCTCGCGCCCATCGCGGCCAGCTTCTTCGTCGTGGACATTGGCAGTGCTGTTTCGGTTGAGGCCATCATTCCAGATGCCTGGTGGTGTTCGATCCCCGTCACGGTAGACAACTACCTGCCCTGTGATCCCCGCCTCAGCGTCAACCCATGGGCCATGCACACCATAACAGCCGGGCTGGCCCTCGTTTCCGTGACTCTGATATTCATTATCGGACTTTGGTTCAAGACACCCTCCCGCATCAACGTCGATACGACATCCATCTCCGGTGTCGCCACTGTCATGGGCCACCCCGAAATCGAGACCGACTTCCGCTCCGTCCCGACAGAAATGACCCAGACCCAGCTCGCCCTTCATCTGAAAGACAAGCGCTTCACTCTCGGCACCTTCCAGCACACCAACGGCGAGAAGTACGGCTTCGTCCCGGTTGTTTCTTCTGAAGATCGCCCCAAAACCTTCATCCAGCGTCTCGAGACGACCGCCGTTGAGAAGAAGGCCTCCCTCACCCCGGCCGCCCCCTGGGTCCGCACCCGCTTCTACATCGACCTCGCATTCGGCGTCTTCCACCTCGCTCTTCTCGGCTTCGCCGTCGCCGCCCTCACAAGCGTCGACAGTCCCCGCCGCGTCTTCGGCTACACCACCCGCCCGCAGACCATCGGCCTGCGCGTCGGCATCTGTCTCGTCGGCATCCTGGTCGCGCGCTACTGGGGCATGGTCTTCGCCGACGCGCAGAACTTCGCGCCCTACTCACGGATGCACGCCACGCCGTCCCCCGCAAGGGAGACGATCCTGAAGCGCGGCTACGGGGTGCCCATCTTCGCCATCGTGCCCCTCGCCCGCATGGGCTACATGATCCCCGCGGGCATCGCCTTCACCGCGCTGCTGGCCGAGTTCTTCGTCGTCACCCTCAGCGGCCTGCCGTGGCGGCCGGGACAGCTGCGCGGGGAGTACATCTTCTGCAGTGTCGCGACGCTGGTCATTGCGGTCTGCATGCTCTTCGTCCAGGGGCTGGTGTTTTACTGGCGGTCGAAGCTGCCGAACCTGCCCCGCAGGCCGGATTCTGTTGCGTCGGTCATGACGTACGTCGCCGGCACGTCAATGAGCAGGAACTTTGACACCGTCTCTGGGATGGGCAGGAAGAGTGCAAGGAGGAGCATCAAGGGGCTCGGCAGGAGGTATGCGTACGGGCTGCGGGTGGAGGAGGACGGGAGGCAAAGATGGGTCGTGGACGAGGTAGGGGAGGGCTATGAAGGCTCTCGGGAAGGGGGTTCTAACAATGCAGCATAAAAGTTTTGGCTTGATGACGTTGTAATGGTGTAGACTGCGTAGATGGGAGTCGGGAGTTGGGAGGATTCTAGTTTCCGTCGTTATGGATACGACCAACAAAAGTAATCAATTAATGTTGCAGCGCCTAGAAGACGGGCTGAATTTGCACGCATGAGGTGAGCCGGTGAAGAGTAATCAGTACAATTTACTAGGCGGTCGACCTTGGCTTTGAGTTGTCCAGTCTCAAGGTATCTACCGGGGACTGGGCCATCGAAACCCGGTTGGATCTCTTAAGGCTTTGATTTACAACTGGTTTACCAAACCTTGAGAAAATTAAACCGCCACTGGGCACTGAGGTAACTCCGAAACGACTAGCCAAAACATGAAATGGAATTTGCTTGCTGCCCATAGCATCCATAGCCCAAAGTCTTATTCCTCTCAGGCAATCTTTCCAACGCCAGAGACTCAAACAGCACAATCTTTCTATCAGAGACAATGAAGTCAGTGTCCGCCATGTGCAGGTGGTGCGTTGCTAAAATCACCGTCGCTGTTCTGTTCCTGTCATTCAAAGGCAGAACTTCGAAGGAGGCTCAACCCGACGATGCCGAATCCCCAGCGAAAGACACAGGACCACCACAAAGATCTGAACACCGTCTGGCCGCGCCTTCTGAACCGACCACCACTCTTGAAGCTCAGACCTCAGAAGGCCCTCAATCCCAGCGGCTGCTCACGGTCCCGCCTCCAGCTCCAGTCCCTCTTTCGGCTCAAGAAGATTACGCGAAGCAACTCAAGGACCGGCGGCCCGGGGCTCCGGTATGGGAACTCAACTTCGACCTCAACCTGCGTCGGAGCCGCATCTTCCGCCTACCCGACGAGCTGCTGCTCCAAATCATGCAGACCGTGGACAAGGCCGACCTCTACTCTCTCCGCCAAGTCTCCTTCACCTTCTGGCGCATCTTCCATGACAAGGCGTTCAGCGAGCTCCATTCTTCGTCGGAACTGCTGAAGATTAAGGCCTGTTTCCCAAACGATGAGATGACCGTTCTACGCGCCAAGCGGGATGCATTTTGTGCCCCGTGTGCAGAGAGGAGGACATCGTCTAGTTACAAGAACGACATACGCAGTCTGGCATCTCGGCAAGACTTGTACTGCTCTCACTGCAAGACATGCCATAGAAGAATTTGCTTCTCCGTTTGGCAGCGAAAACAACCGGAAGAAAGCCGGAGGTGCATCGTCTCAGATGGGTCTATCCGAATTTGTCCTCACTTGACGGTTTCGACTGCCTTCGTCTGGCAGGAGGCCGAGAAAGAGTTCAGAGACACCCACAATGAGACGCGAGGTTATAGACGCGTGACTCTCGAGAGTTGTCAACAGTGCAAAGAGACCGCCCTGCAGGGCACTGACGAAAGCGAGAAGTATGTTGTCCAACCTCCAACGTTGACTTTCTTCAAATCTCAGCTTAATGGTCCTGGCAACTTCAACGTCTCATTGGTGTGGATGCTGCCACTGTTCTCTTTCTCGGACTGTGAAACCATTACAGCTGAGTTCCTACTCGGTAAGCTGAGTGCGTTTAAGGAAAGATACGGTAATATCTTCTGCGCCCATTTCAATCTCGATAACGGTCAGATTCTAAGAGCCATTGATCCGCAAACCTGCCCTTGTCTAGGCGGAGATAGTCGAGTTGGGAGACGGATCCCTTGTGACCATAAGCGATGGGGATCAAGGAACTGCAAACAGGCTGGAGCAACAGAAGACGATGAAATAGTCACACAAGCCAGCCTGCACAGAGTGGTTTGTAGGGGCTGTTCTGCCACCTACAGATGGGCGAGGAAGCGTAATCAAGTCTTTCTCGAGCGGCTTCACAGTAGTAATCTTTTCTTAGGAGAAGAGAAGAGGGCTTGGTCAGATTCGTTCGCTGGATTGCTTGATCCCGCCCTCTATGGGGCAAAGTGGGACTACGAAACGAGACATCTTTTTTGGTGTGAGAACTCTAGCTGTAGGAACGGTAAAAACTGGATTGAGTACAGTAGAGCAGTAAGATAAGAATGTCCGTTTCATCACACCGAAGATTGAGTATAGAAGAATGATGTGGCACTAGAGGCTTCCAGAATTAGATACTCGCGACTCTAATCACAACCTTGATCACCATAACTCGTCACCGCCACTCATATTTGTTACTCATACCCGTTACCTGTTCCCGTCGCTTATCTGAAACGCGCTGTGTACTTGTGCGCCCAATTAATCTAACCCAGGTGAGCCAATGACGCCGAGCGGGTCTTGTGAGCGTCAAACTCAATGCGCAGGGCGTTTAGACCGTCGCGGATGTCTTCGGTCAACACGCCCGTGACTTCGTCCTTAGTCGCGGCCTCCTTCTTGAAGTCGGCAACCTCCTCTTTGGTCGCAGCCTCCTTCTTGAAGTCTGCAATCTCCTTCTTGAAGTCTGCCATCTCTTGTTTGGTTGCAGCCTCCTTCTTGAAGTCGGCAATCTCCTTCTTGACGTCTGCCATCTCTTGTTTGGTTGCGGCCTCCTTCTTGAAGTCGGCAATCTCCTTGCGCAAGTCTTCGACCTGTTGCTTGGTTGCGACATTCGCCTCCAAGGTTGTGACCTTCGTCTCCAAGTCTGTGGCATCCCGCTTCAAGTCTGTGACGTCGTTCTTCAACTCGTCTGTGATCGGTGTCGAATCCTCCAAGCCAGCAAGCCAGCGGAAGATCACGAGCAGAAGAGGAATCTTCACAATCCTGGCCTTGAAGAAGGCCAACAGACCCGTGATCGTGCTTATGAAGGAGAAGACGCTGGAGACGGTCCATTCTGAGGGTTTCTTGTTCAAAGTCTCTTGGATCTTGATGACCCGATGTTGATTTTCAACCAGTCGCGCAATTAGATCACTGTGGGGGTCACCAGTGACCGTATCGTTGCTGCTCGGGCCGTCGGTGGCCGTGGTAGCATCGCGTTTGTGCTTGACTGCGCCGGTGGCTGTTGGCAGGTAGCGCGCCTCCATGTTGGCGGCCAAGCGTTCGACGATGGCAGAGAAGTTCTTCAGCTGTTCGAGGATCTGGTTTCTCCAGATGTCGTTCTCGGTTCTGAGGCTTTCAGTGGTCGTCTTCTGAAGTCCCCAGTTCTGCTGGTTCGCCTCTTCGAGGTACTCGAGCAGCCTCTGGAGATATTGGTCCATGCGGCTAAGAGACAGTACCGGTTAGGGATGCGGCAGTTGAAGAGAAGCTGGTCCATACCTTTTGGGGGCGCCCTTGTTTGCGTCCAGTAGGGGACCCCAGTCCCCGATGGGCGGATGCTGGCCCGTGGCAGGACAAATGCCCGAGGAAGACCAGGCGGGAGCAATTGGGCCGGGTCCAGCCACCGTGAGGGGGGAGAGGAGGAGAATGGAAAAGGATGAGAGTCTCATGATGATGAGCAAAAGTTTTGTCTTCGTACAGGGGGCTTGTGTTATTCAGTCGACGAATACAACGAAGATGGTAAGGGATGGAGGAGACTGAAGAGGAAGAAGAAGAGAGACAGAAGCGGGGATCTCAGCGCCTTTTCTTGCCCAGCTTCTTCTGGTCTGGCAAAGCGACTCTTTGCTTGCATTGAAATTGCTGGTCTTTTGGCCGTGGGTTGTCTCCTTGGCATCCCACGGACAAGCTCAGCAGTACACTTGCAAAGAAAAACGAAAGACCCACGACTTCCAATGGACAGCTGCATACTTGCTTTTGAGGCGGACGGGCCGAATGAACGAAGAAGACTCAGGTAGCATCAAAAAGCTGTTCTTGCGCTCTGAATTCTGCAGAAGTCACATCCAGGCCCAGAGGTGACAGGTCTTTCAACGGCGATCCTTGGCATTGCAAAGACTTAGATGCAAGCATGGCACTCCTGCATCTTGGACAAATTGCATGTCTACTTCTCCAGGCCGCTTTTCAGAGTGAAAGCCGGCTTATTGATCAACTGAGTCACTGACGACAAAAAGCAGCACCTCATTCAGGCAGGCGGCCAAGAGCCGGACCGGTCTGAAAGAAGAAAGATATCCTCCTCTTACTCTGTAACTAGGTAGTCCTCACAGAATTTCTGTGTCTCTGTACTGTATCCTAGTTGTGAAGATTGTTCTAGATGTGGATTAGAGTCCAAAAAGTATCAAGAGGAATCCAGGAACAAAACAATTGCGCCGAGGGGGAATCGAACCCCCGGCTCCCCGACGCTGCTTGATGGCAACGGAGAATTTTACCACTAAACCATCGGCGCTGACGATGATGTCTCTTGATGGTTGGCGACGACCGCCGTAGGAGTGTTCTTGTTGTTGGATTGCCGTGGGTCGATGTGGAGGTTGAGGGTTGGCCAGTTAAGCCGTTCCCACTTGGGGTCGGATCAGTCCAGCACCTGTTCTTCTCGCCCTGCCACAGCCCAGAGTAGCCCATGGTTTCTATCTAGAAGGCGACTGAATCCTCTGCGAGAGAACCATCACTCACGGGTTCGGTCTCACTGCCTGCCCAGAGGACAGGAAAGGTTTACAACACATCTCTACACACCAGCCACATTCCCTGCCATATCTTTTGCTGCGAATCTCTCTTTCACCAGAAGGCGTACAGCGCTGTTCCTCTATGGCATTCTTATTCGGAATGATCAAATGGATAGTTTAGGGCTATGGAACGCTCTCCAGTATAAAAGCCTGTAGATGTCGGTATTGCCGGTACAATACCCTCCCTAGGATCGCTAACAAATTAACAATGTCCCCGTTGTGTCTTCGTTAAACCTTCAGTTTCTCGTAAACAAATCAAGCCAGACCGCAATCAAGATGTTTTTTTTTTAGAAACACTATTGTACTAACCGGGTTGAAGTATCACGCTTGGTATTGGCCAAGGGGAGAGGTGCATCGTTCATCAGCAGCAAATGACCGATGGTAAGGCGACCAATGAATGCACTTGCGACAGATCATGCAGGCTGTCCATCATTGTGGATGCCTAGGGGGCAGGCTGCATGGAGGATTCCAGTAATCGGTCCCGAGTCGCAATTCGAGTTGCAGAGCTGACAAGGGTGTCAGCATTCTCTCTTTCACCCTTCGGCCACCTGGGAACCCGCATATTCTCGACATCTTTCGAGACAAAAAACTGTAGAACAAGTCTCCGGTCAACCCCCACTCCCCAGGTATCTTCGCCGGCCTTGTAGGTGCCCGCTGTCAGTCGCGGATATACCGGCGTAACGACTGCTGCTCATGGATCCGCTCTCGGGAGCAAGCGGGGTCGCCGGGCTTGTTTCTCTCGGAATCACAGTCTGCCACGGTCTTCACACCTACTGCCAGGACTATCGGTCACGAGACGCGGACATCCTCCGCATCAGCCAGCATGCGGAGCGGCTGGAGGCCTTCGTTCACCAGGTCGAGGGCCGCCTCAAGGGGGATGGAAACCCAGACTCGGCACTCTCCAGCTTGCTCCAAGACTGCTTCACAGCTTGCGACCTGTGCCTGCAGGACTTCAAATCCTTGGGGGCCAAATATTCGCGGCCCAAAAATGCTCAAGACCTGAGAGAGCACGGCAAGGCCGTGATTCGGCACATGCGTTACCCTTTCCAGAAATCGAAATTCGACAGCCTGAGGTCAAGAATGCAAGAGTTCCACTCGGATCTGTCAAGTTATTTGCTGTTGCTGAATCAGTGAGTCTCCCCCCCAAAGAGCCAGATAGGAACTCGTCCTCATCGGATGAACAGCGACCTCACCAGCCAATCCCACGAGACAACAATGTCGGAATTGACCAAGATCGCTTCGGTTATCTCTTTAGAAGGACAACGGACAACTGATCAGATTTCCGCTTTGCTCCCTGCCTTCGAAAGGTCTGTGGACCAAAGGTTGGCAGTAATTAAAGAATCCTTACAAGCACAACTTGGGTTTGATGGAAGTATATCGAACAACGGTTTTCACGGCGACGGCCAGACTACTTTGAGCTTATTTGGAAGAAATCAAGTGCAGAGCGGTATGGAGTCTAATGCGAACTCGCGCCGAATATTGGAAGCCCGCGACGTCGCTTCTCCAGTCTCTGGCTCGACAGTGGCAACTAGGTTTTCGGAAAGCACCGCGACTTCTATACAATCGAATGCCCACCAACTGGGAATTGAAGTCGATGGCTTGAAAACCTCCGATACCTCGGTTGTGTTCAGTTCTGGCTGCCATTGCAAGTCTCCTCGACGTCGTGGTCAGCGGGTTTCTGAGACAAGCTACCCGCAAGAGCATGAGGAGGACTGTCCACTGGCGTTTTTAAATCCAAAGAGGAGGGAAATCCAGGGTGAGATTCAACTGCTCGGTACCCTCCTTCGCTGGAAGATTGGCATACAGTACTCTCGCTCCGTCCTCATCCGCGACTTAAGGATCCGACCCAGCTTCACGTCGACAGCAATTGTGAGTTTCGACAGCCCGGGGCACAGTCTCATGAGAGAAATCAACTGGAAAAGAAACGAAATCAATAGTCTAGAGCAGTTGGAAACAGAACTTACTTCCGCCCTGCATGCCATGCGTCAGCTATTTGCTGATGGTAGAGCATGGCCGACGGACGTGGTCCCAAATCAAACAAATCTCCTCGAGGTAAGTCGACCGCCTGGACACAATCTTGTTCTTTCTATTGCGATCTTTTCAACGCTTTCTTCCCTCTTTATCTGATGAAAACATAGTGGGCGTTGTCGGTAACACCTATGGCCGGATACCTTGACCAATGGACTGAAAATATGACCTTTCGTTTCCTCCAGTTCCTGGGGGTTTTAGTATCCATGGGAGTACCCGTTAACTACACAACAAGCCGAGGGTTAGTTCATTACTTGTATTCCATGCCCAAGTACGCATACACTAATTTGATACAAATGAAGTACCCTCTTGCGTACTACGCTACAATATTGTGCTCATGAACGCGTTGTTGGAGGTAGATTTTCAAAAAGTAAACCAACACTATCATTCAACATAGCCAAAGAACTCGTCAAGATGGATGCTTGCTTCTCGGAGAGCCAACCCAGCCGGCGAAGGTTTCGGCCTCTTATTAGAGAACTCAGAGACGACAACATCGTCATGATTTTGCCTGAACTTCACAAAGGCTTCGCAGACTTGAGCAATGGTATGTGTGTCGTTTGTATCCGTATGAGATGAGGAATCTAACAGTGACACAGGTTTCGACTTCCACGATCTGTCATTTGCGATACTCCAACATTCAGAAAAAGACGTGCGTCGAATTCTAGCGGCTTCGCCGGCATCTCTATTCGACAAGGAATACTACGGCGTGACACCACTTCATATCGCCGTTTGTTGGTCGCCAGGCCTGAAGCTGCTGTTCGAACTCGCGCCAGACGCGTGCCGGTCCGTCATCGACCAGAAAGACTCGACCGGCTTGACTCCAATCGACGCAGCCATCATCCTGCGGCAAGCCGAATCCGTCGCGTTCCTGTTGAATGAGAACGCAACCATCGATCTGGAAGACACGGTCAACTTCTTTGGAGACATAGGTGCCTTGTTCAGCCTGGATCAGACTGAAGAGGTGTGCGCTATCTTGAGTGACGAGCTTGCTCGCCGTCGGCGAGAAATGTGGCGCTTTGCAATACAGCAGCTATCTGAGGAAGAAATATCTCAACTCGGCCTTCGAAGCTCGTCGATGCTGCAGTCGAACGCTTACGATGTGGTCCAGGCCTTGAAGAACCGCGGCGTAAAAGTGCCATCGGACTACGAATCGGTTAAACCGGGTTCGATATACCATTCGAGCGCGATGAGTGCTATGCTCGCGGAAGCTTTGTGGCAGTCCGGCTTTGACGAAAGCAACACCTCCATGAGCGGGTACACCCCTCTCATGTTCATCCGAATTCCCACCATGGAGATATGGGGTCCCTCCATCCAAGAGACGTTGGACTTGATCGACTGGTTTCAAAAGCACGATGCGGACCTTCATGCGGCCATCCCTATACCCTCAAGACACTCACCGGATGCAGAATGTCAAACTCCATCACCACTAGTGATCCATCGACTTGCAAACGCCATGGGGTTGCAAACACACGTTGATCGCAGAGTGAGAACATCTTGGGCTAATGAGCCTTTACGATATCAGTCTCAGCTTCACCAAATCCTCTCAGACACCGCCACAGACTCCTGCGTGTGCTTCTGCACCCTCCAAGGCTGCAACGCAACGAGCACGTACACAAGAGGAAACTGGTACGGCTCTGTGACGCTTAGTTCCGAGCTCACAAAATACAAAGCTCGAACCACGTCAATCCCCCCGAGAGCGAAAGCGGCACTCCGGAAACCAGTGGATGTGATCTCCAACCAGCACCAAAGAAACATCGAGTCGGATTTCACCAGGGTCTGTACCTTCAGCCGGCTCGGCATGCGACACACGTGCTGCACGTACCGCCGCAAGCTCGGAGGCAGCACTTTTGTCGACGATTTCTGGTTGGACGTCAGAGACGAGGAGGGCTCGGTGCCGTCCATGGTGGTATTGATGGACCCCGAGGAAGTCGCCGAAATTCAAGAAGAGGATCGGCATCTTGCCGTGCTCCTAGAGCAACTCATGAAAGAGTTCGATACAAGGAGACAGAATGTTGCCGAGTCCTTTGAAGACTTTTGGGAGCATTGGTACGAGAGGATGGATCAGGTTGAGTACGAGACAGAGCAGATGGCTGCTCAGGATCGTCAGGCGATATTAGACATTGGCGTTCGTCTTGAAGAGGTGTAGGTTGGCGTTTCGACGGGACGGACCATGACATTTATGCGTTGTCCATTTCCTTGGATGTAATTAATGCATCAAAATCAAGGTGTATCACAACAGATGACAGTGTCCTTCACACCGGCATCTTCCAGACTGCGTTTAAACTTCCAGAAGCCGAGTTTTCATCCCAAGACGCACAAGTTCACCAGCGAAAGTTTACGAGGGTGTTCTCATGCGCCCGCCGGCTCCTGGACCCCCAAGATCAACGTTAACCAGCTCCATTAACCTTATCCCAAAACCTCAACCCAAAAGCTTCAAAACCACACCATGTCGGCATCCAAACAACGACACCAAAGTCTGCAGGCCCCAAGCATCATACACACACACGATGGTCGCCATCAACCTCACCCTCCCGCTCCTCGCAGCGCTCGCCGCCGCCCCGGGCCGCCTCGGCATCGTCTGCGCGCGCTTCAGAGAGCCCCTCGAGCCCTGGGCCCCCGTCGCCAACAACACGTACGTCTACGCCAAGGGCTCCGTCCCGCAGACCAACGACAGCGTCAAGCACTCGGCCTTCCGCTCCTACGTACCCCTCAGGAACATCGGGCGCGAGGGCCACACGCACCTGTACCACATCGTGACCAACTGGGACGCCCTCGACGAGGTCATGATCTTCTCGCAGGCCGCGCCCTTCGACCTGCTCGCGCCGGCCGTGGAGACGACGGAGGAGATGGTGCGGAAGGCGATGCGGGTCGGCGAGGACGACGTCACGCCGTTCAACCCGAAGCTGTTCCACGACGTCGCGGACTGGAAGAGGATCGATTGGGACAGCCCGAAGCAGTCGGTGTGGATCACGCCGAGCCAGCGCGAGACGCTGAAGCGCGCGCCGTTCACGCCGGACGAGTTCTGGACGAGGGTGCTGGGCGGGAGGCATCCGCCCGCCATCCGCGCCATGCACGGCGGTACCTTTGCCGTCCGGCGCGAGACGATATACAGCCTGCCGAGGTCCGTGTATCAGAGGGCGTTGACTGAGTTTGAGCGGGAGAATGCGACGAATCCGGAGGTCGGGTTCTTCATGGAGAGGATGTGGGCGCCGATGTTCTCGCGGAAGTACCGTTTAAACTCGGTGCAGAACCCATAATGATACCTTGTGTAGCTCATTTGCGGCCGGCGCGGTGTGAATGAAGACTTGGGCAAAAGTAGCATACTGAGTTGAGAAAAAGTGAACCCAGATGAGTAGGTAATGTCTATGAATGGCAAAAAGAACTCCTCGACGGGGAATTGAACCCCGGTCCCCGGCGAATCGTTTAGTGACAAGCCGATATCCTCACCACTAGACTATCGAGGATTTGCTGATGAAAAGAATGGCGAAGTTTGCGCCCAAGGACCCCCCGCGCACCCGTGCGGAGCCGATCGCCGAATCGGTCCCGATCTATTAGTCCTGCTCTTCGGCACTGATCGCTCACCTGGTTACCTTGGCCAGCGTCGAACCGTCTCCCTTCCATGAAATTGCCCTGAAAACAGCGGAATCGGGTCGCTGCGCCGAATCTGATAAAACAACCTTCCATCTTGATGAAATCCAGTGTGAAAACGGTTCCCATGGCTCGTTGGAAAAATCAACCGCCCATCCCGCCTAACGCCTCGAAATAACAGTCACTCTCACTCAACCCGTCGGAAACGGCACCGCTCCCTCTCGTGCGTGTCCCGGTACCACTTCGTCGTCAACACTTTGGTGCAAGGCACGTTCTTGCACGGATACCCCTGGCGCCGCTCGCGTGTGAACGCGCACCCTTCTCGGATGTGCTTGTTGCGGTTGCTGACGCTGGAGAACGTCTTGGTGCATTGCGGCGTCGTGCACCTCAGCCGGTTTCCTCGCGCCGGGTGTTCGCGGGAGGACGGCCTCGAGGGCGTCGGGGCGGCGATACTCCCCAGACTACTGCGACGAGGATGAGCACTGCATCGGACAAGTGGGCGGGCCACGGCGACTTACCTGATGCTGGACGAGGACGCGTTGCGGCGCATGCCCAGGGTGCTCAGGGAAGAGAAGCTACTAGCTGGAGTCAAGCACGTCTCTGGCCCGTATGCTGGTGACGGCGTCACGAATGGCGCGACAGGTGCTTGTGTGGTGTCTTGGTTAGTTGGAATCGGCACGTCGTGCATCGTGAGATATTCTGTTAACAAGGTGCAGGAACGGGCGTAGCCGGGAATCGTGATAGCCATCACTTGCACGATACGTGACGTTGAAATCGAATGGAGGCCTACACGACGGTCAGATCATGCTGTTTCAACGAAAGCAGGTTCTGCTCACCGATCAGCAAAGAAAGAACGATAGAGAACGCTACCGAGGCCAGCAGCATCATCGTGGAGGAAAGAACATCCTCCCAGGCGTTAGAAACCGCAGGCATGTCCAGCTGCCCACCGGTTACGTCCTCAAAGTTATCCATGTGAAAGAAATCGGCCCACATGAGATCGTCCTGAGGAGTCGAAGAGGTAGCTTGAGGAATCTGTCGCGTTTGTGAGCGGCCTGGTATCGCCTGAGACTGTTGTGCATCTTGCGTCTCGAACGCTCGTTGAATGGCGCTGAGTCTGCTACCTGATGCAGAGCTCCGAGAGGGAACTGCTTCCCTACGTCTCTCAAGGGATAGCAGGCTATTGACCAACTCTTGGAAGCGAGGAAGGTCGCTGGGATCGAAATTGGACGACGTCTCAGCAGACGGGGTGAAAGCCCATATTTTGAGGGCAAGATAGTCGAAGAGCATATGTGACGATTCAGGGAGCACCGAACGCCAACGTTGGAGGTCGTTATAGAACCTAAAGGCGTCAGATTTCCGGCATCGTAATGATGGACCAAGCAAAGCTGGCAGTCGTAGACCAGGGCCAGTCGAGACAGAATGGGTGTGATTAACGACTTACTGGGCAAAGACAAAATCATCGTCATTGTACAAGGTCATACAAACGGCATTCGCGACAAGAAGAGCATCAACGGTCTCAACTAGCGCCGAGGGCGGGTTGTCTTGCATCAATCCCCGGAAGACACCCAGGCCGCGCCCCCAAACACCTTGCCCGTGGCAATACTGGCTCCCCAAGTCCTGCAGCTCTTTGTGAATCGAGCATCTGCATACGTCACGTAGCTGAGAGCACAAGACGCCCATGCAAGATACGAGATCCCGGCCCAAAAGGTAGCGTCGCCGCCGAGAGGCTTTGGGTTGGATCGACTTCTCTGGCGGGATCGTTGCTGGGCGCCGAACAGTCTTTTTGGGAGGATCGAATGGGCTCACGTCGAAGTCGGTCATTGGCCAGAGAGATTCCTGTGCTCCAGTGTCAACTCCGGCGGACAGAGTCTGGGGCATCTCAAAGCCCGGGTCCATGATGCTGAGCTCCGCAAAAGACTCGACTGGGTCATCATCGAGGGACGCCGCAGGCGGGTTGATGACTCCAGACGACAGGAGAATTTGCATCATCTCCTCGTCGCCGTTGGAGTATGCGATCGCGGCGGCTTCTTGCGCACCTTCGGGAACGATGTTGTGCTGCAAAATCAAGCGAGCAATCTCGGGCTGACCCCAGAAAGCGGCAGCAGAAAGAGGCGTAAGGACGATGCCGCCGCAAGCCTCTTCGCCCTGGTAAAAGCCCAATAAAGGCGTGCCCTGCAGCAGAAAGCTCTCGACTTGTCGCACATGGCCAAGTCGGATAGCCATGTGGAATGGGTCGTTGGTGATATCCGAGAGCCACGGCCCATTCTGGCTTTCGGGCTTATCTCTCGTCCGCGATGCGAGGTCCAGGATGTAGCGGTAGATGTCCAGCCGGCCCTGGTTGAGCACCTCCAAGAGCAAGTCGGGGCTCGTCTGCCACTCGATTTCGCCGGACCGAACGACAGGCTCGCATAGATCGTGCAGCGCGGCAAGATCACCGGCGAGAGCCAGCGCGGTGAACTTAGCAATCAGCTCCTCGAGGACTTCGTCGTCTATGATGTCGGGGAGAAGGCCGAGGGAAAAGCAGGCATCGAGGTCGTCCAGGCCAGCATCGACACTGCGCTGATGCATGTCATGAAGCTGCGGGAGAGTGAGGAGGCCCCGAGACCGGTAGTGCTCTGTGCCAATACCGTCGTAGAGAGCCCTGTCGAGGAGAAGATCGCGAACCAGCAGCCGGAGCTCGACGGTGGTGGGATGAGTGGGCGAGATGGTCTCGAGGTGTTCCAGGTGGGACTTGAGAGTGGAGTAGTTGGCCAGCAAAGAAGGGAAGTCGAAGGGAGAGGGGATTGCGATGGCAAGAGACTGCAGGAGCGTGAGGCTCTTCACATCCAGCTCTATGGTCTTGGACAGGCGGCACTTGGAAAGAGTGAAGGCCGTCTCGGGGGCGAGGGGACGAGTGCAGGGGGAGGTAGATGCCTGAGCCGGGTGAGACGGCTTGGAAGGTTTCGCCGCTACAGTCAAGGAAGTTGTCAGTCGCATGGCACGGTATTGGAAGACCCAGAACGTAATGATTTGGGCGCATGAGAGGTACAGGCATAGGATTCACTTGAGAGCAGTTCAATACACAGCATCGGCACATGGCAGAGAAGCTGGGACTTGTACGGCAAGCCCCTGCTGCGTGTATTCCTAAGCACGCCACAGGCTCTTGGGACACTCGTCAAGCCAGATGCAGAGACGAAATCGAAGCCTCGGGAGCCGAGTCGCGAAACGTGATGAACAGCGGCGTACCTTTCGAAGACCTCCTTGTAGGTGAAGCAGGGAACATCGTCGATGAAGTCGCGGCCGCGTGACGCTGCACTGGTGCCGACGCCATAGGTGGGCCAAGACAGGGCGGCCGGGTGAGACTTGAGGTTCTCCGGAATATCGGGCAGGCGCAGATTGAGGCCGAGAGACGACAGGGACGCCATCGTCACAGTCTAGGGCGGCATTGGCGATGCGGCGTCGGCGGGAAGACGAGGTGGAAGGATAACGAGATGACGGTCACGCCAACTGACGGGTGAGCGATGGGCGCATGTCACAGGAGAGATGCGGTGAGATCTGGAACTGAGATACGACGGTGGCAGACATAAGGCCGGGAGACGGGGTTGAAGAAGGGATGGCTTGGGCCGTCCGGCGTTGAGGCTGACGAGGGGCCCGGCGGTGTGGTGGGGCCTCTCGAGAATTAGGAATCGGCGGCAGGTCACGCGGGGGAGCGGCGGCCAGTGTGGTTGGGCAGGCTGGGGTCGCTCGGTATGCGTCGGGATGGCGGCTCGAGAAGCGTGAGGCCGTAGAGGGCGCGGCGGCAGAGGGGGCCGGCTGGTGGTGATTTGCGGGCGAGGACGATTCCATTCCGGGTGAATAACAAGACGGGCGACCTTGGCGTGGACGACACCGAAGATTAGGATTCGGCCAATGCGCGCCGGTATGTGCGGGTGCAGTATGATGCGGTGGACGAGGTTGCCAGGGGCTTCGGTGGAATTGGGCCAGGGAGGGCGCTGGCGGCTTGCAATAAGGGAAGGTATTAAAGGCAGGACAGGACATGTGAAGGCATGCGGATGCGGATGCGAGTATGGATCTGGGTTGTTGAACCGAAACAAACCACCACAGTGACATCGTCAGTGACATCGTCAGTGACATCGTCAGTGACATCGTCAGTGACATCGTCAGTGACATCGTCAGTGACATCGTCAGTGACATCGTCAGTGACATCGTCAGTGACATCGTCAGTGACATCGTCAGTGACACGT
>JAOWMA010000093.1:142733-159984 GCA_025962755.1 Colletotrichum tropicicola
CCCCCCCCCCCCCCCCCCCCCCCCCCCCCCCCCCCCCCCCCCCCCCCCCCCCCCCCCCCCCCCCGCCCCCCCCCCCCCCCCCGGGACTCATTGCCAACGGGTGACTTCACGTCGCGAAACAGCTCAGCTGGTCCGTCACAGTGGCCCCTTGGTTCGTGTCACCTCCTCGAACGTTCCATCGGCGCAGGGCCCAGTGTCTGGCTCAGTCTGTCATGGACCGGTCCAGACCCCCGCGTCGAGTCTCCCGGCCAGACACGGGCCAGGCCAGGCGGACGGTCTAGACCCCGTTCGACCGGTTTGCCAGTTTGCCTTGGATTGCGGCCAGGGAAGTTTCCAGCGCCCCGATTGAATTCTGGACTTGTCTGGGGTTCCTGGGCACTGAAGCCCTCGTTCAGCGTTCGCGATGCTTGGTCATGTTGGCCGATGTCAGGGGGCCCGGGGGGGCAGGAATGCGGTCGAGACTAGCTTTTTTCGTTGATCCGCTCGTCGCGGAGCTGGAGTGGGTGAGGCTCTGTTCTGTTTGAACCGCCCAGTCACTCGTCCGTTCCGGGTTGTCTGTCTGTCTGTCTGTCTGTCTGATTCAGCTCATCTCGGGGTCCTCGCAGACGGGCAGAGGATCTAGACCTGGTGGTGTATCTCTAGCCAGACGAGAGAGGTATTCATGATGCCGGGGCGGGTATGCAACAACCAAACACACGCCTGCCGATGCCAGGAAATCATCGTGACCCTGTTTTTCTTCCCGCCTCCGTTTCCGTCCTGGTTTTCTTGCGTCAAAGGGCCCCTTGTGCCGGTCTGGCCCAGATCTGAACGGGCTGGCGCCGCCTAAACCCGGGAAAAACGGACGCGCTTAAACGGTGCCGGCCATGCACAATGAGGTCAGTCTGCCTCTGGCAACTGTCACTTTGTTGTGCTGCTGCTGCTACTTACTACTCACCTCACCCACCGACATGGGGGGAAAAGAGAGACCATCCCATAACGAGACGAAGCACACACACACACACCCCTCGTGGGCTCTGGCAATACTGCCGACAGCTTTCTCAAATAGCAACACGGATGCCACGCTAGACATGTGCGGTAAGTAAGCTGCGTTAGCCTCGGGGGGGAGCAGGGCCTTGGACATTCTTCCCCCCAGAGACAGAGACAGAGACAAGAGAGACGACGACGCAACAACCAAGGCCCTCACGACATTGTAGCCTCAGGGTCCCTCCCCATCCATAGCTAAGGTAGCCTGGCAGACATCGTCGTCACCGTACGACGAGAGAGACCTTGCACCTTGGGGTCCTTGTGAACCATGCTCTTCTGGGTAAAACCATCCCGGGCAATGCACACTCCCTACCCTTCATCGCGCCCTGCCCTGCCTCGCCTCGCCTGGTCGGACGGACGCACACGCCCTTGGCCGGCATCGATTGGGGCAGAACGAAACTGGCGCGACGACCCAGCAGGCATGTCTCGGAGCGGCAGGGCGGCAGTCGTCCGCGTCGTCTCCCTCCGACTTCGAATCTGGGCTATGACGCCAGACCGGACCCCGGGTGACGAAATCCCGCGCCAGCTAGTGCCCTGAGTTTATTAGGTGGCCCTTGTCTCGGGCTGTCAGTTCAAGTCAAGGTGGTGATGGCGAGTCTCGTCCCAGGGACAGGGATCCGAGATTAGGCGTGGACACATCTCTGAATAGTGGCATTTATTTCTCTGCGGGAATTTCCATGTTCTCTGCCGATTGTACGAACATGGCAGAGCGTGACCGTTGGGCCGTTGGGCCGTTGGGCCTCACGCTGTGCGGGCCTCAATCAATGTCTATTACCTGCAGCGAAGATCAATGTCAAACTTTTTTCTTGTGCAGCAATCGGGGGCTCTGCGCGACCGCCGATCATGCCGTCGGACCCGACTGCGCGGGTTGGGTTCGTGACTCGGGCCTCGACGGTGCTAGTCTTGGGCGAACCCAACGACGGCGAGAGCAAGTCTCGTGAAGCTATTCGCGAACCTTGGCGACGCCGTCATCGAGTGCCAGCTCTGGATCCCGTGTTAGCCGACCGTCTCGCCGGGTCGACAAAACACTCACACTAACACACACGGGAACTCGATCGCCCCTGGGCCGTCGTCATCGGGGACATGCCGACGTCCGCCCATCGCGCCGTTCGTTCCTGAGCCTCCACGCCGAGGCGCCATGCCGAGGCCCTCGTCTTCACAACGTCTCGATCGAAGACGAAGACGAAAGGGGTGCAATCCGATCCCCGACCGTCCCCAAGACGCCGAGATTCCTGCGTGACCGCCTGCGATTAACGCCGACTTCATGCCAACGCGAGCTACCTAGATTGGGGGGTCCCGTGCGAGACGTCCCGGAGTCCCGGCGAGATAGTCGGACGTTTACTAACGCGAGGCGGCATAGGGTCCCTCATGATCATCACACGCCCCTTGTAATCGTGGGTTGACTTTCAAAACACGTTTGTCAGCGAGCGGTAGACTAGACCAAAGGACTTTACGGACGGAGCAGCAGCAGAGACGCCCCGGAGCCGAGTCATCCCGCGCCTCGCCTGCGCCGCCGCGCCGGACGGGGTTTGGTGCGCGGCGTCCAGCGTCTGTTGAACTGTTCTGTGTGGTACGTCCGCTGGCCGCGTCTAGACCGTTTCGGCTGCGACGTGCCGTTGCGACGGTGATGGATTCGAGTGGCATCTTGGACCCTGACGATGCCACAATCCACAGGTTCCACACAATAGCTGTCCAGACTTCCATTGCCTGCCGGGCGAGTAGTATACTCCATAGACATGAGGCAATGTCGACTTGATGATGACATTTCGCCGTGGAGATGAGGCCGTGGGCCGTGGGGGGGAGGTGTTTTGGTCCAGAACCTCCCCGTCTCAACCAAGATTCCATCCGCAGGAGCTGCGACGCTGCAATCCGGACCATGGAATGGCGGCCGCACAACGACCCGCGAACCGTTCCGTTGACTCGTGCCGGGGCGGAATTGGAGTGTGACTCGGGGGCACAGGGAGGACACTTGCGTGGCCATGTGGGAACCGCGCAATCTACACACACCAGAGATTGATTGCGGCAAGTGGGTTCCGGTGTGGTTCCGAATAGCATCATCCGCCAAGGACCAAGGTACGAAACATTTTTTTGTGCATCAAGTTTTTTTTTTTCTCCTTCGCTCCGTCTGCAGTGCTGCACGCGTTTCAAACAACCGCACCATCCACATCAACACCAACAGCCACCGCATCAAGATGCTTTGCAAGAAGTATCTCGGTCATGGTACGACAGTTACGACAGTCGAGCATCAGCCCATAAACATGTCAATCGTGCACCTGCATGACCTGGCAGTTTTTTCGTTAATTCCCCCGTAAATCCCGCCATGTCCGCTCCGTGCCAGCCGGAGCCGGTTTTCTCGCGAACCTGCTCACCCCCTCGCTTGACTGTATCTGGACGGAAAGGCTGCGGGCGAAAGCTTGATGATGTATCACATCAGACGAGTTTGCTGCGCACAGCCCTCACCTTTCCCTCCCAGGAATCCGGGAAAACAGGGCCTGTTGGACTCGGGTCTTGGTGGTCTTGGTAAAGCCTGGACTCGGGTCTTGGTAATCTCCTGCACACCAGCACCGAAGAGAACACGACACGCACAGCCAAGCACATCGCCGTCATGCAACCACTCGCCGGGTGTCTTCTGGCGGTTCACCTCCAGCGGAGGGTGCCGTGTATGAGGCCATGCCTCGAACGAGACCATCATCGACGTCTTGCATGTTCTCATTATTGCATCTGCCGTCATGCATGTCGATCACCCCTCCCCCCCGATTATCGTGAACCGGCCCGGGGGGGGGAGTCGGACGGTGGCCGTGCCGAAACGGTGCACCGTGGCCTGAGCTCCGTCCGCCGTCGCGTCGGCCGTGACGATGCCGTGCGCGCTACGGTTCGGTTCGTACGGAGGGAAAGAGGGTGTGTGCCGTGAAAAATGGTAGGGGAGTGCATGTGTTCTTCTGTAACAGCTGGGGGGGGGCCACCGCTCGACTTTCTGCGGGGAGAAGGGGGCTGGGAACGGGTGGGCGAGCCGAGAAGTGACACCTGCCTCCTCCTCCTCCCCCAGTGAGTGACGACGTCGCCGAGCAAAGGGAGACCTTGGAGGCGTGTTTTGTCTTGCAAGCGAGCAGCAGCAACAGCAGCAGCAACACCACGGCCCTCGCACGAAGCCTCAATGGCGATCCAGGGCCACCACGCTTCCGGCAGGCCGGCCCAAGGTCTCGAGGCCCCCGTCCGTCCTCCGAAAAAAGAACACGCCGTCACGGCTTCTGCGAGTCCCGGATCTACGGCCGGGATCCCGACTCGCCTCGTCCTGTCCTGCGAGAGCATCGATAAACACTCGTAGGTGGGTGCAGCTCACAGCCTCGATGTCTCTGGCGGCCTGCATGTCTCGCCCGTTGGGCCTTGCGGTTCATGAAAAGCCGTACGCAAGAGTGCCTTACCCTACCTAGGTAGTTAGTGTCTCATGACGAAAGGACCAGCAAATTGCTACCAGATACCGCAACCCGGGCGGTCCTGGAAAAAACACCACGAGTTCTGGTTATCACCATCTCGTGTCTGCAGGCGACACGCAGCAGACTCGCGCACGCCGACACCCCCCAACAAGATGACAGGACGGCGATGTCCAAACGTGCGTGCCCGCCGGGTTGGACCCCGAACAAAAACCAGCTTCCTTCTGCGCTGCGTCCGAATAGTCTCATTAGGAAAAGACGGACGGAACATCACACACGACAGGCTGTCTCGGCGGGGTTCAGCTCCCCCGCCCGCAATCGGGGACTCCTCTGGCGAAAAGTGACGATCATCTCTCGATCCAGTAGGTCCTTGGACAGAAAAGAAGGAAAAGAAGGCAGATGCTGGCCCGGGGTCCCGGCAGTCAGCGGGCGGTGTGGAAAGAAAGAAAAAAAAAGGGAGGCTCCAGCAGGTCGGGTCCGCGAAAAGCAAGGAACCGCCCATGTGGTGGTGGTCCCCTTTGTTGCCTCAATTTTACCCACCCAAAATTAGCAACAAGACTGTTTGTACCTACTGCGTCGAAGTCGAAGCCTTCACTCAATCTCTCACCTCTCACACTGGGACGTGCAGATCAGCCCTCGCCCATCTATCTCAGACGCAGACAGGACCTCCGTTCTCCAGAAAATAGAGCTGACCGGCGGGAGCCAACAGGGTCCTCCGTGCCAACTTGCTTTGTCTTCCATGTCCTGTGTGCTGAGGAGTTACCATCACGCCCGAGTCAACAGCCAAATATTGGTGGATGACCGTTGCATTCCTCGCTGGCCGCCCCTCCAGCACCAGCAACAAGCCGAGCCGTGCCACTATCTCGAGTCTTGGGTTCTTCCCAGAATCCGACCCTACCGTCGCACCGTCGCTGGACTTCAGCCTCCCCCCCCCCCCATGTCATCCCAAAACCGTCCCTTGACGTTGCAGCTCTCACATGCTTCTCAGCTGGCCTTGCCCTTGCCGTCGCAAGCGGGAAACCTGCCAGTCAAGCCTCGCCAAAGCCTCCCCCGCCAACCAAACCCCGCCAGGACGAACCGTGCCAAGGTAACCCAACCCTCCAAAGGGCTGAGAGACCAAATGGTGATGTTCGGCGTTGAAACGTGCCCTACCCTTCGCCTTCCCACTTTGCGCGCAACCCCAGTCCATGTCGAGCTGAACAGAGGCCGCCATCGCCCCTCTCCCGAGCTGATTTCCCGACTCGTCAGAAGTGAGGACTGACGGTTTGGTCCAACCCATCACGGCTACGACCAACGTCTCTCTCGCGACAGCATGGTGGTGATGTAGCAGCCAGCGAGGGGGATATCATAATCGGCACCCAGCTAATATGGAGGGGGTTCTGAACCCCGGAAGAAGCCTCCGATGGGTGGTTCTGAACCCCGGAAGAAACCTCTGCCACATGCCACCGTTGTCACGGACTGCACTCCGTAACCGACGAAAATGAACCGCAACAACGGCCGACCTTGCTATTCTACCCGCAAGGCCACAACAAGGTAGATACCAATATCAGAAAACGTTAATCCGCGCCTCTCTCCATCTCCATTAGCCGGCACACCCCCATCCCATCCCATCCGCCGCGGCAGCGCGGTTTCTGATACGCACCACCAGGGCTGAGGTGGGTGGCCTTTTTCCCACGGACATGCGCGAGGAGAAAACCCCACGGCCGCAGCGCGACGATCAGGATGGCGGCTGGCTATGCGTGTGATGCCGCCCATTGGTGTTGATGCTGCTGCTGCTGCTGCTGCTGCTGCCATCCAGTCTATGCAGCCGTCAGCCGTCAGCCGTCTGCCGTCGGTTCTCGGTTGATGCAGCAGGGGGGGCTGTGGCCAGTATCGATCTGCATTCTGCAATGCACTCTCACAGCCACCACCAAAACACACACGCTGGACCTCTAGAATGGGGGAAGTGCGCAGGTCGCGAATGCATGCCCATCCGGATTTCTCGACGCCGTACTTCCTGAACGGGATACCGGGCCTGACGTTCTTGCTTGCTTGCTTGCTTGCCGTCGTCACTGAGTATCTTGCATTTGGTTGCAGCAGGCATGCGGGGAGGAATGATTAGAAACAGCCTACAAACCTCTTTTCAGAGCTGATCTCCTCTTCGTAAGGTAACGTGACACACAACGTCCTCCGAGTGTAATCCAAGCCTCGCGCGTCAACGCCAAGATGTCAGTGAAAATGACGCCTCCATCGAGATGAGCACGAGAAGCCACCACTCACTCACGCTCACGCACATTCCCCTAGCACCAGCAACACAGTCCACCCCCATTCAAGCGCCCTCGAGCGCGTGTTTCAGAACAGGTCAATCACTCTCACTCGCCCCCTTTTTGCAGGCTCAACCTTGACTTTGAGGCTCTCTGGTCCCGTGGATACCTTACCTTACCTTACCTTAGGTACCTAAGGGAGGCAGGGCAGGCAGACCGGAAAGCGCATTCCGCTCAACTCGGAAAGGGAAATGTGCCCATCGTTCGCCAAGACGTGTCCCAATCGCGACCTTAATCGCGCGGGAGATTAGATTTCGTCCGTGGGTTTTTTTTCCTCTCTTCTCTCTCGGCGTCTGAATACGGATGCCGTATTTCTCTCGGAAGTTTCCCGATTTCCTGTCTCTTTTCGGAAGGAACTCGCCGTAATCGTCGTTACCCATGCGCATCAAACATGTCGTGATGGACTCGATGGAGTTGATTCGATTCATTGCCAAGACACACACTGCGATGGAGACGTACGTGGAGAGAGAAGTCATGTCTCTGAATTGCTTCATTTGATATTGTGTCTTTTGTTTGGTTTCATAGTCGCATTATCAACTACGTGCTCGGTGGTGGTATCTGCCCATGCTTCCCATTTCGCCCAAAGTCCCTTGTGAAAATGCCCCCACCGTTTTTGTTATGCTCCGTTTGAAGACAGAAAAAACACCAGAGGGTATTGTGATACAGTTTTTGTGTCCCGTCTCTTTCTGGTTCCCCGTTTAAAACGCCCGTACTTTTTTGTTTTCTTTCCCCCGTCGTCTTCGCTAGGAAGACACAAGCGCGAATAAAAAACCCAAGCATAAAAAACAAAAAAGACCCCAAAAGAGGGAACCCCATAGCCAAAGCGCTCATGATGATGGCCCCCGCATGATGAAATGAAATGAAGACGAATAGAGACAAGGGAAGTAGTGAAGGAAAAAAGCGCTCATGCGCGTCGACGTCAGAGGCGCCGTAAACATGTGGGATGGAAGGACGACCACGGCAGAGCCAATGAGCGGTGCAGGACGGAGTCGTGGCTGCGGAGGTCGCGGCCGCTGATTGGCGGACTGAGGGCCGCCCGCAGTGGCATCGTGTTGGGCGGGCACCTCGCAACCACAGGGGAGGAGGACCCCTATGATTCCCCAATGACGTCCAAACCCCCCCCCGACCGTGTCGTGTCTCTCCCATGTGCGTCGTGTTGTCTCGCGGCGCTAAACCATCTGTAGTGCGTTGCAGATGGGTTGGTGTCGCGTTGCGTTGCAGCAGCGAGGGGGAGAGGAGAGAGAGAGAGACACACACGAAAGGGACCACCATGCACGATGATGTCTTTTGCGCGTCGCATGAGGCGCTAGCAGAATAGTGCCATCGCCGGTGGTTGATGCGGCGCGCTGCCCTGGGAAAGGGGACCCCTCGGGAATGCGCACAAGTGTCGGCAATTGGGCGAGACGCGGGAAAAGAGGCAGAGAGAAAAAAATGTTGCTCCAGCGGAATTGATCCGTGGCATTTTTGATTCCCGTATCCGTACCACCTTGTCGTGTGACCTCGTATCTGAGACGAAGTGAAAAGAGCCCCATAGCGGGAAAAGAGGCCGAGGCAGGGCGCAGTGCGCAATGCGCAGTGCGTGCATTGTTCTGGCTCCAGGGCTGACTGTTGGCCCAGTGGTCGCGCTGCAAACGGCGGCAGAGCACCTCTTCTGCGCTGTCCAAGGGGCCTGAAACTGCTGCCTGTTCGCCCAGCGGTGCTTGGGTGTATGTGCCGATGCCGAGAGCGGGAGCGACCAATCCGCAGCCGTGGAGAGGAGAGACGGTGGGTCCCGCCCCGCGCCCGGCCAATGGGAGACCCCGGGCTGCTGGATGACAAATCATGGCCTGGCTGGGCCAAAAAGAAGCAGCGAAGAAAGGCGCGCGCTTGGCCGTCTGGCAAAAAAGACTTGGGAGATGCCAAGGTACACCCCCGGATGGGCATCAAGAACGCTCAGCCACCGGTCGGGCGAGATGCCAGTTGCCCAACAACCACCGCCGCCCAGATCTGTCTGGCCTCATGCGAGATTGAAAGGCGAGAATCATCCGCTGTGGAGCCGCCGTCAGCGAGATCAAGTCAGGCCATAATGGAAGCAATCGCCAATTAGGCCGCCTGATTGGCTGAGGTCCGCGGGCGGTGGGGCCCCAAGGCCCGGAAATTCCGTCGGCGCCGAGTCGGCACCCAAGTGGGTCCGTTCATCTGGAGATCCGGTGGCCGGCAGGGCAGACAAGCACATGTCTGTGTATGTGTTGACACGCACACGTGCGCTGTTGCGTGGTGTTGTGTAATGCTGCCGTCGTGTTGTGCCGCTGCGTGGTGGTGCTTGTCCCTTGGGTTCGTGTTCGTGGGGCCCGTGTGGGTTTGTTTCATCGTCGACGGGCTGTCCCTGTGACGGTATCGAAGCGAGGGCGAGAAGAATCCCAGGAACGAACGGACCAGGCGGGTCAGAGACCCACTGTGCTTGATGGAATGCATCTCTTTGTTCCCTCTGGCAGATATGCCGACGCCGTAAGAAAAAACCAAAGTGAAGAAGAGGGTGGAATTGGGCTAAAGCAAGCCCGGATGCCGCAACGTGCCGCCGTGCAGGTGATCGGCAGCCCGAGAGCGCATTTCAGAGGACACGACGGCCCCGCCAAAGAGCGTCGTTCCCATTCCGCGGAGCTTAGTGCAAACTCAAATGCGGCCTGGGATCGCCGGCCTCTTGCTGATCCTGGGGTCCCGGAGTAGAGAGGTCTCACTCTGAGGGTGAGAGTCACAGCCGGTGCTGGTGCTGTTGGTCTGTCTCGCCCGGCTGAGTAAGATCGGGGTCATACTCGAGGCTGAGTCCAAGACCGATCGGCCGTCCTCCGCGATGGCCTGGCGGCATTCGCAAGCGTCCCCCGGCCATGCAGTGGGAGGTCTGGCCCGTCATCGTCCATGATGAAACAGGGCGTCACCTCGTGGTGCTGGTGCTGGTGCTGGTGGTTGTGCCGCATCGTCTGTGGATGTAGATGTTGATGTTGTTTGCTGAAGTGTCTTTCGTTCCACGTTCCGTCACCGATCCCGCCGCGGGAGGGCCACCTCATTTGTAGCCGACCATCTTGGCGCAGCGCTCGCAGTAGTAGAGGTTGTGCGCGATGCGGACCATGCCCGTGGAGCTGGCGTCGTCGGTCGAGGTGGCCTCGACGGACCTCGCGCAGCGCAGGCAGCGGAGGACCTCGACGGAGGCAATCGGTCTGGCGACGGAGTCCATGCTTTGCCTGTAGGACGAGGAGGCGGAAGAGAGGTCGGAGTCGGAGGATGAGGAGGAGCTGTAGTGGATCTTGGCAGGTCGCGAGCTCGAAGGCATGATGGTGATGTGTGGGTGTGCGTTGGTGTAGTTGCTGTTTGTTGACTGAGAGTAGGCACGATGTTGGCCTTGGTGCACTTGTGTGTTGGAGTTGGCTTGATGTCAAAGTCCAGAGTTGGGTGGGAAGTGAGGCCGGTATAAGTGGTTGCGGGATGGCTTGGTGATATATAGTAGAGGGTAGGATAACAGCGTGTGCAGAGGGTGTGGGTGGGCAGGCAGGGGGGGGGTAGTCTAAAGAAAAAAAGGAGTGAAAATGAAGACCAGGGTGAAGTGTCTGTCTGGTCTGTCGAGGCGTGTGGTCCTTTTCGGGGGGGCGTGTGGGATCGATCGAAGCCAGAGACCAGACGGTGGTGATAGCAGGCAGCGTAATAGTGTAAATTGTGCAAGACACCAGCGGACTCTGGAAAGGTCGGCAAGCGGTGCAGCGGTCGCTCAGTCACCTCCGAGTCCGACTCGAGAGTGTGTGAGTGTTTTGTGCAGGGAAGGGCAGCGCCAGCCAGCTCGACAAGGATGCGTGGACTGTGTCTTCTGTCCAGCCCAGCCCAGCCCAGCCCAGCGCAGTCAGAAGACAGACAACCTAGACAGCAGGGAACCGGGGGAGGGCGCAACGTCAGGCACAAGACTGCACGAGAGAGAGCCAAGCCCAGCCAAGCCGAGGGAAGGGGGGTGGAGGGCCTCGTCGACGGAGGGGCGTGTGTAGTGTGTGTGTGTGAGTGTCTGCTGCTGCTCTGCCTCTCTGCCTCTAGCGAGATGGTGCGGGTGGAGGGAGTCGAGCCCGGCAAAGACGGTGGACAGTCCACCGTGGGCTTAACGAGACGGTCGAGGCCGAGATGGAGACAGACGGTGGGTGGCCGTACGGAGATGTGCGAGTGCGTGGCCGTAAATTGCCGTGGGTTAAGGTTCTCCTGCGTCGGTTAGCTCCTGTTGCGTTTGTTACGGGGCCTGGCATGTGCACATGCACGAAGCGGTGAGGGGTGGGCGTAATGCACGAAGCGGGGGAGAGTCGTACGAGTTGAATATTCGCTCTACCGGGGCGGGGCGGGGCGTGTGCAGCTTGGCGGCTGCAGACGAAATGGCAGTGTTGGGGGAGGGGAGAGGAATGGAAGCCTTTCGTCTGGTTGGTTGGTTGGTTGGTCGGGCAGGTTGGTGTCGACGCGTCAATTTCCAAGACTGCGAGCCGTTTACGACTAGTCTCGGGCAGTGCAGTGCAGTGCAGACTGTAATGTAATTGGGAGTCTTTGGGTTTCGATTGGGATCTTGAAGCCTGCTCTGTATGTGTTGTCTGAGGCCTGCTCGCTTCCGCACTGCGCAAGCGTATCCTTCGAGGATATTCTGGACGAATTGTGCTCCTGCGAGGGTCTATCCAACGGACGACTCCAATTGTGTTTTCCTCCAGCCGGTGGAGAGAGAGAGAGCTATTGATAGCCAACGAGCCAGTCGAAGATGGGGCCAAGAAAAGAAGAAGACGAACGTTTGGTATGTCCAACAAAGGATGCGTTTCCTAGACCATGGGGCGGCAGATGGACATGAGGATGGGGGGGCATCGGAGACTTTTAATATTCATCAACCTCCATTTTCAGGGTCCAAACATAGAATAATATGATCAATCAAACTTCTAGACTCCATCTCCCGCCATGCCCTCCACGCGGCGCCCTCATCGGTGATGCCCAGGGGAGGCCCCCCCAGAGACAATACAGACAGGTCATCAGTCCGAGACGCTGGTAAAGAGTGGCTTGATTGCGCATCTCGATCACAGGAGGATTGGGGTGGACTGGGGGATGGGGCGGCGCCGCACGGGAGACACAAAACGGCGGAGCTAGCTCATCCATCCTCTGTCGAGGCGAGGTTTCGCTGCTTAGTACCCGTCGACATCAAAGAGAAACGAGAACCGCACACGGCCGCGAAGCCATGTCGACGCCAACCGTCTTGCGTGGAATGTAGGCGTCTCATAGGGCGGCCGCGCGCGGGGGCGTGTGTGTGTGTCCTAATGCTTCGAAATATCTCCAGCCCGTGGAGAGAGAGGCACCACAACTCGCCACGAGCACGCGATGTGAATGGCTGGCCGTCCGCGTAGCGCGTAGAGTAAAGACACACGCAAGCTGAACGACAGACGGAGGGAGATGAAAGCCAAGTCCCGTTGACGGGGACCACCCCGGATCGCCGACGGATCCCCCAAATGTGGCTACCGTCTCAATCCCATGGAGTCTTTGACAATCCTTTGATCAGAACATCTGCTGCTGCGCGCCCAGGTCTGGGATTGATCAGCACGCTGCTATTACCGCCATGGCGATATTAGCACGGCTCTCGCCTCAGAGAGATGGGAAACTCTGAGCGGGATAAATTGCATTCGCGTCTTCTGCAACGCAACGCAACGCAACGCAGAGCAGCGCAGCGCAACGCTCGCGCCACGGTCCCAAACGGTTCCCCTGGGGCCTAGATAATTAGCAGTCGAGGATAATACTATATGTGCGCCTCGTTGCAAAACCGTGCGTTGGGAACACAGTTTGGCATCCGCCGCCGCCGCCGCCGCCGTCGCCGCCCGCGGGAACGTCCCTCGAAACTCAGAGGGGCCTTGGGACGGACGGAGGGCCCGAACCATGCGACTCTGCGAGGGAATTGCATGTTGCCGTAAACGACGGCGGTAGGGGTCTTTTGTCGACTGCTGAGGGGTTGGCGTTGTGATCCTTTCCACATGGTCGATACCAGCCGGGACTATCCCTCCGGGATATGGTTTGACAGAGGCCTGCTACTGCTGCGACTGCTGCGGACAGGCAAGCAAAAAGGGCAGAAAATAAGAGTTGCGCCACGCATGTGCCTCTCTATTCTCTACTTCCGCGGCGCCCCCCTCATCCCGGAGGCTATGTCGAGGACTGGAGTTCTGGCCATCTCGGGGTCCATGAGCTGCCCATTCGGTTCCATATCCCGGCGTCCCGGGGATCGTCTCTCGGCGAACCGACGGCACGATCGCTGCTGCGTCGGGGTCCCGGGGTCGGAGAATTTGTCTGGCTTACAGGCGGTGCTGTCTCTGGTTGATTCGGACGGGGGGCCAACGGGCCAACGAGAGGTCAATGGAACCCCCAAGCAGACGGGAACCAACATGGCCCAAAGATAGGTTTTTTGTTGCGGGTTATGGCAACTGGGTGGGCATGGACCAACGTCTTCATCAATCTGCGTTTGCTTCGGTTGCTATTTTCTGAGGTTGTTTTGTTTCTGTTGCTATTTTCCCCTCGCCTGCAAGTCATGCCATGCCATGGAGACATGGTCAGTGGTTTGGGGGAGGCGCGGCTGAGCGTGAGGGAGTAAGAGAAACATTGTGCTTGATGCAGAGTTTAGAAATCATCATGCGATTTTGATCCATCGTGAAGGGACACGGTCGAGACGGGGGTTTTTTGGTCAGGATTCCGCCGAGATGACTCGGGGCGAACGGGCTATTGGCACCTCCAAGACTGAGATTGAACCCAAATCACTTGAGTACGTGAAGTTTAACGAGCCAAGCGCTCAACACTGGACGTCTAGACCCGCGAGGGAGACAACCACCACCCCGTGCAGCCTCAAACCTCGAGACAGCAGAGCTCGAAACGACAACACCTGTTGTTCCCGTCAACTGGAACTCAGTTGATGCCCGCCGACAACACTCACTCTTGACGGGCGGACTTCGTCGAAAGGGGGGAAGGGAAGCCTTGCCGCTGCATCCGTCACGCGACCGCGAGCATCTGCAAAGTCGACTCCTCCTCCTCCTCCTCTTTGCCATCCAGACTTCCCGCCATGGCATTTCGCCAATTTCCAATCACCTGGCCCAATCCCCCCTCCAGCCCGTCAAAGCATCGTGGCACCAGCTAGGCACGCAAAACTCTAACATGACCCCTCTCTCTCTCTTCTGGCACCCTTCTCGGGCGTTCTCTTCCTGCCTTCGCCGCTTCTCCCTCGGACCGCCGCGTCTACTTTACCTCTTTTCGCCGGCAAATTATTAATCTTTGGCAAGAACACCAGAGGTCCACGTACCCAGCACACGCACCACTCACAATCACAATCTTGAGACGGCAGTTCAACCCCCCCAGGAGCCTCAAGCCACAAGTGTCTCGTGGTTGGTCAATGCCACAGCTTGCCTTTGCCACCGACCACCACCTCCTCCTCCTCCGTTACGCCTCTGTCTCCGTTATTCCTCTATGCAACAAACAGCCACGGGGACAAGTGGCTCAGCATCCACCCACGGCGCGCTCTGCCAAGGACGGCAACACCGGCTGTTACGGAGTCAACCATGTGGCAGACTGGGTGACTAAGTGAACCAAGGGGGGACCAAACCTGTCCAGAAACGGCATGGCGGCTGATGACTCCCGCAAACTCTCGATCCGTGAGCCGTGTCAACGCGCTCCGCCCGAGTGATCCCACACCACTTCCTTCGATGCTCAAGCAAGGTGCCCCGTTTCTTCCCAGCTGCGCAGGGTGGTGGGTGGCGTTGTACCGTGTACGCTGTGCTGTCCGCAAAGTCTGATCTGCGTCCCACCGTCCCAACTCTCTCTCTCTGTGGCCTGCCAGGGCAGAAGAAGTTGTCCAAGGTAGACACTGTCAGTGACTCCCGTAGGGCAGAGACTTTTCCAGCTAGAGACGCTCGGGGAGACCACGGCGTGCGTCGAAGGTGCGCTGGGCGTATGCGAGGCCAGAGTCTCGCGGAACGCCCTTTTGGTTTGGCCTCGCGTCTTCGCCCTTTTCTTCCTCTCCCGCAGCGCAGCGAACGACCAAGAAGAAGCTCCGGCCAACCACGATCACGCAGTCGTTTGACTTGAGTCCTTTTCCTCGGCGCCGAGCATTCTGATTGTCTAGCTCTTGCATACCTCTGCCAAAACACAAAAGTTACCTACATGGTATAATCTATGCGCTATGCGTTCGAAGCCCAGACACACGAACACCCACCACCACCTCCGCATCGTTCATCAGGTGCCCTCATTGGCCGTCTCGCGTCAGCAGCCAGCTTCGTGACGGAAACATGGACAGTTGGTGATGGAACGGGGGAGAAGAATCACGCATCTGATGCGATGCCACTGCAACATCCCCAACCCAACCACCCCTCGCGAGCGTCCCCGTTATCAATGCCACGGTTACGGATACTCGCATAGGTAGCAACGCAAAGAAAACTATCGAGCACTCCCAATCAAAACACCCCCCAGCCTGTTCCGGAGGCAGGCAGAAGAATTGCCCAAAGTGAAAAAAAAGCCATGCCATGCAGACCGCGCAAGCCCACCCCGAGATTGTCTGTCATCCGCAGCTATCGAACGAACGAAACCCTGGCCCTGCAACCCGCCCATTCTTCAACCATCAATCTCCAAAAAATCCACGTAAAACGGCTGTGGCTGCCCCCCTTGGCGCCCTCCCCTTCCCCCCCGTTGCGCGTATCCTGCACAGGAGAGCTGCCTGCTAGCTGCTTTGAAATCCTGCCGAGCAATGCTGGCGGATGGGACGCGAATTATGATATGATAAGCCCTGTAACAGACGAGACGAGACGGACCAAGGCTGCAGAATGCGCGACCACCGTATTACCTGTAGTCTTGCCGCTAACACGGCGCCAGGCTGCATCAAACAGTCATCTTCTCGGCAGGCAGACGGGGGGCAGACACGGGGTGTGTGATTGTGTTTCGCGTCAACCCGTTCGAAAGGGTCAAGTCTCTGTTATTCTCTTGTACGCCGTTAGCCCGCCGGAATTAACGTTGAATCCGCTCGAAACACAGCCCAATGCCTCAGGATGATTAACACTTTCGACGCCTCTGCATTCTTCCCGGTACGGTTTAAATTATCGTACCTATGCGTTGGGGGACCCTTTCGGAGACTCGAGAGGCTTATCTCCTAAAGAGCCTTTTTTCCTCTTATCGTCCGCCGTCTTCCCCCATCTTTCGCGCCTGGATACCCCTTCAAGTGCAAAAGACCGCGATATGTTCCCTCCTGTTCCCCCATTAAGTCCGCCCGTGCCGAGGAGGGGGGGCCGTTCCGCCGGTCTGGTGGGATGCTGCGGCCCCGAACCTCGTCCTCCCCCATCCCCCCTTTCTCGCATTCAGAGGCCTCGGATTCGGTACGCCGGGCGTTAAATGCATAACCCCGCGTTCGTTCCTCTGCCCTCCGTCGTGGTAACTGTAAAACTTCTCCGCAGAGGCTCGGGTCGCACACCACCCCCCCTCACGGTCCCCCTCCTGGTGTCGTCTCATGCCCAGCCTACCACGACTAAACACACAGAGAGAGTTGACTGACACTTCCCACGCGACTTGAGACCGCACGCCCAATCATCGGGCCCGATCGAACGTTCGGGCTCGGCACGGTCGACGGACTCCTTCGCGCTTGAGGAAGGACCCTGGCGGGAAGGGAAAATTATACAATTATCTGATAATCAGTCCGGTCCGTGGGGTGTGTGTGCGAGAGTGTGTCAGTGTCTCTCTAAGCGGCCTTCTCGCCGACTTGCTTGCCTAACCCTCCCGGAATGTCCTTAGCACCACAGACGAAGAAGGGACGCCAGCAAGCGAGCAGAACCGAAGGGAATGAGTCTTGGAGTTGGAGGGGTAGACTCGCACCGCCCATCGAGTTCCCTGTCCGGCATCGAACAACCTCCCGAGGTCATCGTGATCAGACGAAGAATGCCATCTTTCTGCACCACCACATTCTCACTCTGTTGCCTCTGCCTCGGTGGTCTCTATTAACCTTTTGCACCGTCCAACCCCTCTCGCACATAATGCTCCGCTGGCCGATGGTCCCGTCCTCGCCGGCGCGTGTCTCCCAGCGAAGCCCTACTCGGCTTCCGGGCGGTCCCCTAAAATGCCAGACTCGACTTCACAGCACGCCCTTCCGTTCATCGCGAGTTTTAGGCATCGCCGATGGAACAGCATCGCCGATGTGTAGGGGGCAAAGGGGGGAGGGCGACAGACCAACTGGACGTATCCGCATAGCACTGCCGCCTCTCCCTCGCCACATCAACCCAAACCACGCGACCACAGACATGGGATTGTTGGGACGTCCATCGTCCACTGCTGCCCGCATCGAACAATTCCATCCTACAGCAGGCCAATAGGGCCTGGCTGATCGGCGTTATCAAGCCTTACCCGTTTGTGGTGGGGGGGGGGGGGGGGGGGGGGGGGGGGGGGGGGGGGGGGGGGGGGGGGGGGGGGGGGGGGGGGGGGGGGGGGGGGGGGGGGGGGGGGGGGGGGGGG